>ML284769.1:0-30461 GCA_005239495.1 Nicotiana undulata
GCCAACCGACTCTAACACATCATAAATAGTATAACCAACCTATGACAAGGCAATAACAGTAAAATATAATGCAGATTCTACGTAACGACCGACCGGGTCGTTACAAGAAGTACTCTGAGTTGATTTCTCTTCTCCTTGTGGTTGAGCGAAAAATGACTTGCTCATGAGAAATCACGAAAATCAACCCACTGGGTCTACACCATTTCCTGAAGTGAATGAGGTGTACTCCCATTATGCCAAGCGTGGGAAAGACCGTGGCCCTATTAATGACCCTATTAATGGTCGTGGTCGTAGTCATGGTCGTGGTCGTGGCCGTGGACAAGGAAGAAATTTTCCTGGTGTTAATCACCCTCCAAAGAAAAATAATCACCAAAAGTGGAAAGAGAAATATGAGAAGCCAAAGGCAAATGGTTCAGAAACTGAATGTTATCGTTGCGGTGGAAAAAGCCATTGGGAAAAAATTTGTCA
This sequence comes from Nicotiana undulata, assembly GCA_005239495.1. Taxonomy (NCBI): domain Eukaryota; kingdom Viridiplantae; phylum Streptophyta; class Magnoliopsida; order Solanales; family Solanaceae; genus Nicotiana; species Nicotiana undulata. The sequence goes on from ML284769.1 coordinate 469, forward strand.
TGTACCAAGACATTTGGTTGAGCTTTATCAAGCATCTCTAAAGAATAAAGGCCTTGAAGCTAATTTTGTCTATGACAATGAATTTGACATCACCCACTTAGATGTGGCAGACTTCTTTGAGTGCCTCGATGGAAAAATAGACCACTTGATTGTTAATGAATCCGTAATTAAAGATGATTGAGTAATTTAATCTTTATTTTTGCCTATTCGTAGTAGTTAATGAATAAATATCATGTCATCATAGTTCTTTACGTGAGTAGTAGTCATTAATTTTATTTATTTTATGAAACAATGTTAGTTCCTTTTTACTAAATATAGTTGTATGATTTTTTTTTTGCTTTGGCATTATAAGTTGTTGACTAGAAGTGGTTTCGTCAATGCGAGCAGTTTACGTTTCAACAGTGTAGTTCCTTTTCTTGTGAATTGACCATATTCCTGGGATGTTAGGTGACCATAATATAGTCCTATGATTACATTGTTCAGTTAATAGTAATACGTAACAAATTTTGCCTATTCTCTCATAGTTCAGTTAATAGTAACACGTAACAAATTTTGCCTATTCTCTCATAGTTCAGTTTTTATCGTTGCGTTAATAATAAATTTTCTTTATTAAATATAAAAGTAAATAACTTATATATGTAAATAAATTTGTTGTAATTAATCATATGTGTAGTGTACTTATAATTATATTATTTTTAGCTACTTAATTATTTGTATTATAATCAGAATTCGCTCGAAAAAATTAACTTTGTTTCTTTTCTTTTTCTCTGAAAATACTAATGTTTATTCGTATATTTATTTTGTATGCCAAATTATGGAAAGAAAATATGGATACCTCACAAAGCAAACTTGGATCAGTGTTTAATTGTAAAAATACTTGCTTAATTTATCATGTACGACACATACAATATTCAAAGAGAAAAAATATTTCTCGCATTTAAGTATGTGTAAGGCAGATGCTACTATAATTTCTGGTAGTAGCAAATTAATTGAAGGCTCTGAAAAAGCTACTATAACTATGCCTAAGGGAACAATACTTATCATAGAGAATGTAATGTTCTCCTCCAAATCCAAGAGGAACTTGTTGAGTTTTAAAGATATCCGCCGAAATGGATATCATATTGAGACAATAGATGAGAATAATCTTGAATATCTTATCATTACCAAGAATGTCTCCGGCCAAAAGAGGGTTATTGAGAAGTTTTCATCTTTATCTTTTGGCATGTATTGGACAAGAATTAGTGCAATTGAAGCATATTCTATTGTAAACCATAAGGTTACTGATTCCAATATTTTTGTACTTTGGCATGATCGATTGGGACACCCTGGATCAATTATGATGAGACGAATTATAGAAAACTCAAATGGGCATCCATTAAAGAACTTAAAGATTATTTTCTTTTAAATAATGAATTTTCTTGCACTTCTTGTTATCAAGGCAAGTTAATTATAAGACCATTAAAGGATTGAGTCCCTTGCGTTTTTGGAACGTATACAAGGGGACATTTGTGAACCTATTCACCCCCTAGTGGATCGTTTAGATATTTTATGGTATTAATAGATGCATCATCTAGATGGTCTCATGTGTGCCTATTATCATCTCGCAACCTCGCGTTTGCAAAATTAATGGCACAAATAATTCGATTACGGGCGCAATTCTCCGATAATCCAATTAAGTCTATTAGACTTGATAATGCTGCTGAGTTTTCATCCCAAGAATTTAATGATTATTGCTTATCAATTGGGATAAAAGTGGAACATCATGTAGCTCATGCTCACACCCAAAATGGCCTTGCTAAGTCTTTAATTAAACGTCTGCAATTGATAGCAAGACCGTTACTCATGAAAACGAGGTTGCCCACTTCTGTTTGGGGTCACGCCATTTTGCATGCAGCAATGCTAGTTTGTCTACAAATTATCATAAATATTCCTCGTTGCAATTAGTTTTGGGTCATGAACCTAATATATCTCATTTAAGAATTTTTGGATGCACAGTATATGTGCTTGTAGCACCGCCATATCGCATCAAAATGGGTCCCCAAAGAAGGTTAGGAATATATATTGGGTTTGAATCGCCCTCCATTATTCTCTACCTCGAAACATTAACGGGGGATTTGCTTGCTGCTCGATATGCAGAATGTCGATTCGATGAGATACTTTTCTCAAAATTAGGGGGAGAAATTGATGAAATCAAACGGGAAATTTTGTGGAAAAATCTACCATTGTCTCATTTTGATCCACATACCTCTATTTGTGAAAAATATGTGAAAAAGATTATCCATTTGCAAAGAATAGCAAATCAAATGCCATACGCATTTACGGATTTGAAAAGGATAACAAAATCACATATCCCTGCAGAGAATGTTTCAATCCGTATTGATGTCCCTATTGGACAATCTTCTAGTGTCATAGCTAATGAGTCAAAATCACGCCTAAACGTGACAGACCATTGGGTTCTAAGGATCGAAATCCTAGAGAAAGGAAAATAAATGATCAAAATGACACTACGAAAGAGTCTCATGAAGAAATCCGCTATTTAATAAATTCTGAGATTCATGAGGAAACCACTGAGCCCGAGACTCAAGAAAATAAGGAACTATCAATAAATCCAATTGATATTGAGACAAATTTGAGTCGATTGGATATAGTGGTGGATTATGTCTTTGCATATAATGTTGCATCTAGCATTATGCATGATAGTGAGGATCTTGAACCTCAATTTGTTGGAGAATGTCGACAAAAACGTGATTGGCCAAAATGACAAGAAGCAATCCAATCAGAGTTGAATTCACTTGCGAAACGTGAAGTTTTTGGGCATGTAGTCCAAACACCTAATGGTGTTAAGCCTGTTGGCTATAAATGGGTCTTTGTACGCAAGAGGAATGAGAAAAATGAGGTACCAAGATATAAGGCACGCCTTGTTGCACAAGGATTTTCACAAAGGTCTGGTGTCGATTATGAAGAGACATATTCACCCGTTATAGATGTTATAACATTCCGTTATCTCATTATTTTTGTTGTCCATGAAAAGCTTGACATGTTAATGGATGTGGTTACCGCCTAACTTTATGGATCACTTGATAATGAGATATACATGAAAATTCCCGAGGGATTTAAAATGCCTAACGCACATAATTCAAAATCTCGGGAAATATTTTCAATCAAATTGCAAAGATCTTTGAATGTTCTAAAGCAATCAGGACGTATGTGGTATAATCGTCTTAGTGAGTATTTATTAAAGGAAGGTTATATAAATGATGTCATTTTTCCATGTGTTTTTATAAAGAAAACAACATAGGAATTTGTTGTACATGCCGTATATGTTGATGACATAAACCTTATTGGAACTCCTATAGAACTCCAAAAAGCAATTGATTATTTAAAGAAAGAATTTGAGATGAAAGATCTCGGAAAGACAAAATTATGTCTTGGTTTCCAAAATGAACATTTGGCAAACGGAATTTTTGTTCATCAATCTACCTACATAGAAAAGGTACTGAAACAGTTTTACATGGATGGAGCACATCCATTAAGTACCCTGATGGTTGTTCGATCACTTGATGTGAATAAGGATCCATTCCGACCTCAAGAAGAGAATGAAGAGCTACTTGGTCCTGAAGTACCATATCTTAGTGCAATTGGTGCACTAATGTATCTTGCTAACACTACAAGGCTTGACATAAATTTTTCAGTTAATGTCTTAGCAAGATATAGCTCTGCTCCTACAAGGAGACATTGGAATGGAATCAAACACATATTACGGTATTTAAAAGGGACTACCGATATGGGCTTATTTTATGGCAATAATTGCAGTCCCGATCTTGTTGGCTATGCCGATGCTGGGTATTTATCTGACCCACGCAAGGCTCGATCTCAAACAGACTATGTGTTTACATGTGGAGGTACTGCCATATCTTGGCGATCGACTAAGCAATCAATCGTGGTTACTTCATCTAATGATGCTGAGATAATTGCTATTCATGAAGCAAGTCGAGAATGTGTGTGGTTGAGGTTTATAATACATCTTATTCGAGAAAAATGTATTTTGAAGTGTGACAAACTACCCGCGATTTTGTATGAAGACAATGCAGCATGCATAGCTCAATTGAAGGGAGGATTCATAAAAGGAGATAGGACAAAGCATATTTCACCAAAGTTATTTGTCACACATGATCTTCAAAAGAATGGTGATATTAGTGTGCAACAGATTCGTTCAAGTGATAATATGGCTGATTTGTTCACAAAATCTCTACCAACGTCAACCTTCAAGAAGCTAATACACAAGATTGGGATGTGAAGGCTCAAGGATGTGAATTGATGCTCTCACCAGGGGGAGTTAATGCGCGTTGCACTCTTTTTCCCTTATAAAGTTTTGACCCACTGGATTTTCCTTGCAAGGTTTTTAACGAGGCAACCAAAATGCGCATTTCTAAACATGTGTACTCTTTTTCCTTTTCTAGAATTTTTTTCCCATTGAGTTTTAGTTTAGTTAAGGTTTTAATGAGGCACATTATTTGTTGAATAGACATTAAAACGGGTCTATTTATGGTGAATATTTATATTCTAGAAAGATTCTAGGGTTTGTTATTTGGCGGCTAAGTAACTATTTCCCTATAAATAGAGGGGTCTTACCCCATTGTAAATCATCCCAAAATTCAATAAGAATTTCATCTCTCTCTTTCTCTGCAATATTGTTCTTGTTCTTTATTGTTTCACGACATATTTTTAAAATAAATATTTTTGTGAAATTCTTTTTTGGCCTCCTGCGCATCCCCGTACTTGGTAAATGCCCCTTAAGTCTCTTTGCATGGCGCTTAACCTTTTCTCCTCTTTTTCAAAATGAACAGTGTGATTGCTTAGCATTAATTAAGCACGGTGAAGTACGAAGATGAGGTTTTCCAATTATCATAAATAACTTGCAGAATTATTCTATTTTCTTCATTTCTTTTTAAACAATTTAAGTGCATTTTGAATACTTCCTGTCCATTTCGTTTGAGAGGTTTTAATATTCACCAAATCCATAAATAAGGTCATAGTATCAATTTATATTGAGACTCTATTAAAATTTAGTCTAATTTTAAAGAGATCTTAATTTTCACACGCAAGAAATTTAAAAGTAAAATATCTTTTAATGGAAGAATGTTGCACCAATCCAACATACGCCTTGTTAAAGTGGGCTTAATAATCATTTGACTTATAATGATATAGAATAGTAGTAAAATTTGAATACACATCAAACAAACACTACAACACACCAAATTTTGATTATTCGATAAGAAAATTAAACTAACTCCTAAACTATACAGAGTTTAAGAAAAGAATAAACACTTCTTCGACTTGGCTTTTTCGATCTCTTCACGTAATTCTTTTTTCCATATCTGTTTTTTCTCGTTGATTTGTTGTTTATCAAATTCTACACCCATCAGCGGTGAAATTTCTCTCTGTTTCTAGATTCAAATTCCTTTTTATGTTTTCTCTTTGGCCTTGTAACATCAACTTGGCTTGTTTTATTTCTTCACACAATTCCTTTGAAATTACTCTGCTGGGAGCAAGACTTTGGGCAGAGAAGAGAAAGAAAAATATAGAGAGAATGAGAGAATAGTAATGTCGACACGCTTTCCTATTCCTACCATCTATAGGAAAGGAAATTCTGATTCAGTGTTTCGGACAAAACAATTATTTCCTATTTCGTATAGGAAGGCTGAAGGCAATGACGTTTCGGAAATTTTATGTTTAATTTTGTGTCAAATTTCAAGAGATGTTAATTTTCGCATGTAAGAAATCCAAAAATTAAATACAAGGCATCTTTGCTCAGCCATTTTCTTCTAATCATAGCGTAAAAGTTGATATTGAACCATTTCTTGATTCAGATGTCCTAAATGGTAATTCAGTAGAATCTTAACCTTTGGATTGTGCATTTTAACAAACTTAATCGTGAATATACACAAGTCGAGAATTTTCAGAAACTAAAAGATGTATGCAATTCAAAGAGTGCCAGCTCCCAGTTCTATTTGTGATCTTAAGTGCCTAATTAACCATAGCCTTACTAAGCAAGGAAGATAAAGTACTTTACAGTTTCAACTATAAATAATTTCACTTCAAAATAATTCAGCAAAGTAAAGGAGTGTATCTGCAAATCCAGGTCAAGTTTCTTATGCTTTTTTCCTTAACATTTCGCAAAACTTGGAGAACTATCACCATACGTATCATTTTCTTTATCAGACTGAGCAACAACAAAAAACTATACCATAAGTTTCACTAGAATAATTAAATAAGGAAGAATGGACCTGACAACTATTCCAATACACAAAGAAGACTTGAGCTGGTCAATTTCCCAAAAGCTAATCCATCCCATCATGTCTCAGCCTAAGCTACAAGTGTACTCGCTGTGGTTGACTCACTGCATATAAATGGAAACATTCACAATCAGCAAACATTCACAATCCGTATAGATTTCAGAATAATGTTAAGTCTCTCCATCCCATTTAAGTGCCCTGCATTCTAGTGTTAAGATAAAAACTGAAACTTCGCGAAATTTAAGAAAAGATTGATTACAATTCAAGACTACAAATTTCATATGTACTTCCTGTAGCACAACATTGAGAAGATATTGGTAAGTGTAGGGAAATTACATTTGTTTCAAGAGAGTGACATAATTTCGGCACTAGCTCATTAATTAGCAGAGAATCAAGGAAGCTTATATTGCATTTCAAATATGGTTCTAATACTCCAAAGTCCAACAGATTACCTTTGAAATGGTGTATGGATCAGGAAGATAGTCTAGCAGCAATGCAATCCAAAGCTGCCATACAGCATAACTCATACCGAAAGATTACTAAATTAAAAGTTATAGCCTAAATGGGCTACTCCATTGGATTCTACTTTGTTTTGGAATGTAACCTTACTTGGGTCAAATAAGAACAGGTGGTTCAAGAACTACACGACGCCTCAAGGTCACTGAAACTGGAAAGGAGAAAATATAAGTATCTGGCAGAAGTCGTCGGCAGAACAAGTTGTAATAAGAACTAATATCTTTTTTCTTTTTGGTAATTATAATTTTCTATTAATCACCTTTGAAACTTTACAAAACCATAGTTGACTTTATATCTCAGCCAACTGTCCTATTGTTCTAACTCTCCACCCTATACATATTGACTATGCCTCATCATCTCTCTTTTTTACTTACAATCAGAAAAACCATTTTTGTATAAACTGTCTATTTTGCTTTGTTTACATATGCATGCTATATTCCTAGCTAATTCTTCAGCTGGCCTGCTTTGCTTTTGAAATATTCTGTAATTTCTTTCATTCCAGATAACATGAATTGCCTCTGCATATACCATCTTGAATACTCCTGCATTACTTGATCTTCCTTTTGCATTCTCTTTAGCCCAATTCCAGTGTTGATCCCATGATGTTGCCCAGATTGGTTGTCTCTGCATCCAGTTTAACAGTCTTGTCCATACTCTCTTGGTATATTCACACTCTACAAAGATATGCTTCCTGCTTACATAGTACACATTCCTTGTCCACCTGCATCCCCATATGCTCAATCTATCACTGGTCATCATTCTGTCTTGGAAGTATAGCCACATTGTAATTTGCTTTTGCCCTTGCTTCATTTCTAAACATGAACATCTTCCACTCTACTCTTGGCATTTGACCCAGCATAGTCAAGTATAGCTGTCCGATCATGCTGCAATTTTCTTTTACTGGACTATGCATTGCTTCAAATGAACTTCTTGCCTCCATCATCTTTCTGACTACCCAAGAAGGTTGCTTTGGTATTGACATAATAGTCAACTGTTGGCCCTTTATATAGTATGCATGTATACATTTGATCCACATCTTATCACCCTTGTGTGCTAGATCCCAGTAATTTTTAGCTGTTGCTGCTCTATTCCATACCTTTAAGTTGATTAAGTTTAGTCCTCTAGCACTTTTAGGAGTACACATTTTATCCCATGCTACCAGAAATCTTCTTGTGATGACATTAACTCCTGACCACATATAGCTTTTACGATATGCTTCAATAGTCTTCAGCACCTTGCTAGAAATTAGGAACAATTGCGACCAATAAGCTTGAATGCCAAATTAAACAGATTGCACTAGCCGAATTCTCCCAGCATAAGAGAGCTTCTTTGCTCTCCATGATGATATTCTTGCTACCATCCTCTCAATAAGGGGTTGCCACTGGGTTATGGACATCTTCTTGGTAGTTAATGGGACTCCTAGGTACTTAACTGGTAATGTACCTCTGGAATAACCAAATTTCTGCATTATCTCACCTCTGGCCAGTTGAGTAACACCCCCAAAAAACATTGAGCTCTTTTCCTGGTTAGCTTTCAAACCTGAGGCCCCGTAGAAATGGTTGAGGCAGTGTTGCATATGGGTGATTGAGGTCATGTCACCCATTGCAAAAAGCAACAAGTCATCTGCAAAGCTCAAATGAGTTATACCAAGCTTAGAACACCTGGGCCGACCGCGGATTGGATGGGGAGCTTTGACTAAGGATAAAGCCCAGGAGTTGGAGAGGAGGCTCACCGATATTGGAGCTTGGAGGAGTACTGGGGACGCGAGCGCTATGTGGTCAGCGACGGCGAACTTTGTGAGGGAGGCTGCGAGGGATGTGCTAGGGGTATCGAAGGGCAATTCAGGCAGGCATCAAGGCGATTGGTGGTGGAATGATCTAGTCCAGGGTAGAAGGTAGCGTACGCGAAGCTGGCAAAGAGCTCGAGCGAGGAGGAGAGGAGAGCGAACAGATAGAGGTACAAGGTGGCGAGGAAGGAGGCGAAGCTGGCGGTCACGGAGGCCAAGAATGCGGCGTTTGGTCGTCTGTACGAGGAATTGGGGGAAAAAGACGGGTACAGGAAGCTATTTCGGTTGGCTAAAGCGAGGGAGAGGAAGGCCCGGGATCTAGACCAAGTAAGGTGCATCAAGGACGTGGATGGTAGAGTATTGATGGGGGCGTCTCAGATTAAGCAGACGTGGCAGTCGTACTTCCGTGGTCTTCTCAACGAGGAGGGGGATCGAGTTATTGAGCTAGGGGAGTTGGGGCATTCGGGGTGTCGTCGTGATTTTGGGTATTGCAGGCACATTAGGGTGGAGGAAGTCGTGGGGGCTTTGCGTAGGATGAGTAGGGGTAAAGCGACCGGGCCGGACGAAATTCCGGTGGAGTTCTGGAAATGTGTAGGCAGGACAGGATTGGAGTGACTGACTGGGTTGTTCAATGTAATTTTTAAGATTAAGAGGATGCCGGAGGAGTGGAGGTGGAGTACAGTGGTGCCGTTATATAAGAACAAAGGTGATATCCAGTGTTGTAACAACTACAAGGGTATCAAGTTACTTAGTCATACCATGAAAGTCTGGTAGCGGGTGATTGAGGTGAGGGTGAGGAAGATGACGTCTATATCCGACAACCAGTTTGGTTTCATGCCGGGTCGCTCCACTACGGAAGCTATCCACCTTGTGAGGAGATTGGTAGAACAGTTCAGGGATAAGAAGGACTTGCACATGGTGTTTATTGACTTGGAGAAAGCGTATGATAAGGTCCCTAGAGAGGTGCTGTGGAGATGTCTTGAGGCGAAGGGTGTGCCGGAAGCCTACATCTAGGGGTGGGCATTCGGTATTTCGGTTCGGTATTTAAGAATTTCGGTTCGGTATTTCGGCATTCGGTTTATCAATTGTGTATACCAAATACCGTACCAAATTAGTTCGGTACGGTTCGGTATTTATTATTTTGGTTCGGTACGGTTTCGGTAAAGTATTCGGTTTATGAATACCAACGCAAATATCCTCTTTATACCCTTCGCCAAAAGAGCACATAGAGTAGAAAATATCTTTTGGCAGGAACAAACGATAATAATTAAGAAGATGCAGTAATTACTAAAGCTAAAACATAATAGAAAGTGAACTAACACCCAAAATGCCTTAAAACGCTACAAAAGCTGTTGCATTTAGAAACAGCTCTATAAACGCTACAAACGCTACATCACATTCACTGTGATTCACAGCAGTCTAGAACAAGCACAAGAAGTACCAACTAGGAATTACATTGGGCTGGGCTTGGGGCGACGGGAAATGGGAATTACATTGGGTTGGACACTAGGTGTGTTAGTATAGGTAGGGTCCAAAAAAATATATACTTAAAATTTCGGTATATTCGGTATACCGAATTTTTAAAATTGTAATACCGAAAACCGAACCGAAATACCGAAATACCGAAAAATTAATACCGAATTATACCGAAATACCGAAATAACCGAACCCGAAATACCGAATTAATTCGGTTCGGTTCGGTTCGGAATTCGGTTTTTCGGATTTTATGCCCACCCGCGATCAAGGACATGTATGATGAAGCTAAGACTAAGGTTAGGACGGTGGGAGGTGACTCGGAGCATTTCCCGATTGTTATGGGGCTACATCAAGAATCTGCGCTTAGCCCATTCTTATTTGCCCTGGTGATGGATGCACCGACACAACATATTCAAGGGGAAGTGCCATGGTGTATGTTATTTGTTGATGACATAGTTCTGATTGACGAGTAGAGGGTCGGTGTTAACGAGAGGCTAGAAGTTTGGAGACAGACCATCGAGTCAAAGGGTTTCAAATTGAGCATGTCGAAGACAGAGTACCTAGAGTGCAAGTTTAGTGCTGAGCCGAGAGGAGTAGGCGGGGACGTGAAGCTTGGAACTCAGGTCATCCCCAAGAGGGACAGCTTCAAGTACCTCGGGTCGGTGATTCAGGGGGACGAAGAGATCGGCGAGGACGTCACTCAGCGTATTGGGGCGGACTGGATGAAATGGAGGCTTGCATCTGGAGTCTTGTGTGACAAGAAAGTGCCACCAAAACTCAAAGGTAAGTTTTATAGAGTTGTGGTTAGACCGGCCATGTTGTACGGGGCAGAGAGTTGGGCGGTTAAGAAATCTCATACACAGAGGATGAAGGTAGAGGAGATGAGGATGCTCAGGTGGATGTGCGGGCACACTAGGATGGATAGGATTAGGAATGAAGATATTCGGGTGAGGGTGGGCGTGGCCCCGGTGGATGGTAAGATGCGGGAATCGTGGCTCAGATGGTTTGGGCACGTGAGGACAAGCCCGGACGCCCCGGTGAGGAGGTGCGAGCAACTGGCAGTGGTGGGTTCGAGAAGAGGTAGAGGGCGGCCTAAGAAGTATTGGGGAGAGGTGATTAGGCAACTGCGGATTTCCGAGGACATGGCCCTTGATAGGAAGGTCTGGAGGTCAAGCATAAGGGTTGTAGGGTAGGTGTACTAGAGTTTTTCTTACTTCATTCCCGGGGTGGGTGGGGTTGGATAGGGTCCATCACAGATGGTGTATGGATTTTATTTAGCTTCAATGAAATTGCTGTTGATTTTAGTCCCGGAAGGTAGATTCTTGCTGATATCATTACATGTCATGTATTTTACTATTTTAATGCTTAGGTTACTATTTATACGATTTATGTTGAAGTTACTAATGAATTGTTGTTTCTTGTTCTTTTTTTTTTTGTTTTTTTCTGAGCCGAGGGTCGATTGACAACAGCCTCTCTGCCCTATCGGGGTAGGGGTAAGGTATGCGTACATATTACCCTCCCCAAACCCCACTTTGTGGGAATTTACTGGGTAGTTGTTGTTGTTGTTGTTTTCCTTTCTCAATTCATTCAGACTTCTACTCAAATATTCCATAGCAATAGCAAAGAGAAAAGGAGACATGGGGTCTCTTTGCCTTAAACCTTTTGCTAATGGGAAAGGCTTTGATGGTTCACCATTAATGATAACTAAGTAGGCCACAATTTTCATACAAGTATCCATTTCATAAACTTACTAGGAAATCCCAATTCCACCATCACTTGTTCTAAGAATGGCCATTCCACATAATCATAAGCTTTGGTTAGATCAATCTTGATCATGCACCTAGGAGAAGAGTTCTTTCTGCCTTCACAAGTTCATGAGCTAGGATTATGTTGTCTGCTATTCTCCTTCCTGGTATGAAACCTGCATGTGCTTCATTTATCACACTAGCAATTACTCTCTGCAGTCTGCTTGCTAGTACTTTGGAAATGATCTTGTAGATGACAGTACAACAGGCAATAGGCCTGAATTCTCTAGTTGTGGTTGGGTTATTCACCTTGGGCACAAGAGTGATTGTTGTACAGTTTATAGCCTTGTACATTTTCCCAGTAGTAAAGAACCTTTGAATTGCTTGCACCATCCCCTTTTTCACTATAGGCCATGCTCTTTTAAAGAAGCATGAGTTGTATCCATCCACCCCAGGAGCTTTATCCTCATGTGTAGCACACAAGCCTTCATACACTTCATATTCTATCACTTCAGTAATTAAGTTCAGTTGTTGATCATGATTAAGTCTTGGGCCATTCTTCATTATTTCTCTGTTAATTGATGGTAGTGTCTTAGTAGAAGCCCCCATCAGGTTCTTATAAAACCTTACAAACTATGTGATCAGTTCTAGTATCTGCTTTCTGTTGCTTCTCTCCATCACAATAGCAGAAAAATACTTGTTATTGCTATCTCCCAGTTTGATCCACTTCACCCTTGATTTTTGTTGCAGAATGCTCCCTTCAATGAGTGACCATTTCTCCGGTTGTTGAAGAGTCTGTTTCTCTTGCTCTAGTAGACTGTCACTATACTGAATCTGCCCTTGTATCATGGTAAGGTCACTTCTTGCCTCTTCAATTCTCCTTGTTATTCCCTTATATTCATCTTCATTAAGCTTCTTGAATAAAGGTTTCATAGCTTTGAGTTTCTTCCATATATTCTCCATATCATCCTCTGGCAACCTCTAAGCTTCTTGAATAAAGGTTTCATAGCTTTGAGTTTCTTCCATATATTCTCCATATCATCCTCTGGCAACCTCTAAGCTTCTTGAATAAAGGTTTCATAGCTTTGAGTTTCTTCCATATATTCTCCATATCATCCTCTGTCAACCTCCTGTTCCATATTGTCCTTACTATCCTTCCAAATTCCTTGTGATATGCCCGTATATTGAAAAATCTGAAGGGTGATTTGATATTTGATCTAGCAGCCTTGATATTAAGGAGCATAGGTGAATGATCAGATATCAAAGGTACATCATAATTCAGTGCAAACATGTCCCCAATTTGTCATCCATATGTCATTACCAAAGACACTATCAATTCTACTTAGGATCCTGTCATCTCCCTGTTGTTTGTTAGACCAGGTATAGTATTCTCCTTTCCATGCCAGTTCATTCAGAAACAGATTATGAATAAGTCTGAGAAATCCACCATTTCATTCATTGAAACAGCATTGCCATACATTATGTCATTCTGTCTTGAATATACGGCATAGAATTAAAATCTCCTCCAATTATCCAAGGCTTTGTCATTTCCATAGAGATATCCCTCAAATTACTCCATATAGCCTTCCTCTTCTCAATTGTGTTAAAACCATAAATCAGTGTCAAACAAGCTTCAAATCCATCCACTCCCCCTCTCACTGTGCCATGAATTAATTGTGCATCTATCTTTTCAACATCAATACAATAGACTTTAGGATCCCATGTCAGCCAGATTCTCCCATTCATTGCACTTTGATAGTTATTCTGCATTTCCCAACCTGGCAAAATGTTTTTGAAAACTCTGTTGGCCCTACTTTCCTTCACTCTAGTTTCCAAGAAAACAGCTAACTTTATTTGTTTATTCTTTATATATATCTTTAACTCTTTTTGTTTATCTCTTATTTATTCCCCTCACATTCCATATCACCCAAGTCATTGAACTACTATAGGTGGCCCCTATCAATTGTGGGCAAGCTTTTCTGTATCCCTTTTCCCCGTGTTCTCCACTATTTTCTTCCCAAGATGGTGGATACAAAAAGGACTACCTGGACAAGAGCTACATGGTCTAAGGGGAAAAAGAGTTGGTTATAGCAGAACTATGCTGAAAAAGTGAATTATTATGTGCCTAAAGTCATATCAAAAGTTTACGAGTAACAACGAAGAGGTTTTAACCCAAGAGCAAATCTAACACATTGGCTAACTGGTTCTAGGAACTCTCAGGTGGATCATAATCAACATAAACCTATTAGCAACATGTCAAAAATGTAAATGATTGAGAGGTCTTCATTTGGTGACAGAAACATTAAAACTAACATCTCAGCTCGACCCCTCAAAAGAATCTCTACCAAGTGGGAGAAAATTAAGAGGTACTCCGTATTTTTGGGAAATTGTAACACAACTAAGAAAGCAGTGTTTCAGCTTAATTCTTCAAAAAGAAAACCAAATGGAACAAACTATGCATCAAAGCTAGCCACTGATATTTTAGGGGCCAGTTACACAAACACTCCGAAAGGGAATTCAAAAAGATAGTATACTTCAAAAAATGTGGAGTACTATCTTTCTTATCAAACTATATGCCATAGCTAGCCACTCATATTTTAGGGCCAGTTAAAAGACTCAGAAAGGTAATTCAGAAAGATAGCATACTTTAAATAATGTAGAGTACTATCTTCCGTATCAATTCCTTTTCTATCCTTACGATTCACTAAAACAAATAAACCCCTTAGTCAAATCACAAACATAAGCAACAAAGAATCAATGGCACATAACCACAAAAGTTGTGCAGGAAAAATTTTCCATTCTTCACTAAAACCTAAAAGGATACATATAATAAGGAATACTATTTCTGAAATTACAGACCTCCAGAGGCCACTAGATGAAGTGTAAAGTAAAACAGACAGCGGTTATTAGTCTAGAAAATTTGCATCCAGAATGTCCGTAATGAATTTTTATGCTCATTAATACCCTTTTGGAGTAAGAGGCGAGAGTGGGTCAAAGTTTCCAATTTCACCCTCTTATGGCCATATCACCTAAAAAGTAAAAAGTATATGTAAGCTATATTATTGGTCAGCTAAAACGTGACCAAAACTTTTCTTTTTTTTTTAAATGAAAAAAAAAAAAGAGCTTTTTCATGTCACTACTCACTACTTAGACTATGTTTCATCAGATATGTGTTAACTCTATTTTTTCACTACCTACGGGGTGCGTTGATTAAAATACCCGTTTGAGCTTCTTCTTTTTTAATTGACTAATTGTTATAAATAGATTCTATTTAAAGTAAATGTCTATATTTTAGAGAGATTTTAGGGATTTTACTTGGTGGCTAAGTTACTTTTTCCCTATAAATAGAGGGGGTCATATTCCATTATAATTCATCCCAAAATTCAATTTCCTCTCTCTTTCTCTGCAATATTGTTCTTCTTCTTTTATTGTTTCATAACACGTTATCAGCACGAGACTCTAATCAATTGAGTAGAAGCTTTGGGATTGAGCAGGATGATTGTCAATTCTCCATCAACTTTCTTCATGATTAAATTCTGGATTTAAGGTAAGTATTTTACTTTATTTTTCTCTTTTAAATTCTTGAAATTCTATAATTTGATTTTAAATGCAACCAAAGTTAATAAACTTTGATTATAACTCCTATAGAGTTTGCAAGAAATTATAACCACCAAAGTGGTAAAATTTCTATGTCTTGCCATGATCAAATTCATGTATGATTGTGGGCAAAAAAAAAATGGAAACCCGTCCCATATAATTTGCTTCATTCTAATCCTCTTAAGAGAATGTGATAGCGATATGTGATAAGTCTGAAAGAAGACAAATTATTACCATGAAGGTATCAATGGATGTGGACGTGGCAATAGACGAAATTATAATCGTCATATTTGTGATAATGAGAATAATAAGAATTCTCAAAATAATCTTTCACTCTTTGAAAGTAATATTTGTCATCGATTTGACATGAGATTTTGTAAAGCACATATAGATGATTATGGTCCATTCATGATGAGAATGTGACAACATCTGATTTATGAATACATATTCATTCTTGGAAGAATATGAACGTGCTAGTGGCAGCGAATATACCACATTCACCTCTAAAAGGAGGTTTGAGATAATATAAGAAAATAATGTCATTATTATGGCATGAATGGTCATTGGTCATGAACCTATTGTACGCCAAAATATTTTGGCAATGTGATTACTAAAGGATAACACTAATGCAAGAAATAGATCTTGCATATAATTTTGACAATGACCATAAATTATAACTCTCCTTGAAAGTGATATTCACCACATAGATGTTGATGAATATGTGGTAATACTAAATTAATTGAGAGCTCTGGAAGAGCCAATTATTACTATTTTGGAAGATTACAATTGATTATCATGTCAATTTATTATGTTGTAGTAAGTCTCAAAGAAACTTATTGAGTTTCTAAAGAATTCGCGAAAGCGATTGGTTATACTGAGATTATAAATAAAGGAAAGATTTAATATCTTCTATTACTACAACTTGTAGCGGGGTAATATATATGTGAAAAGTTACCCGCTTTATTCTCCAGTTTGTACTACACAAATAAAAAAATACCACAATAAAGTGGATGTTTATTGATATAAAAACCCATGTTATAATAAACTTGGAGTTTATTGATAATGGCACACGTCATGGTGTAAACCTGAACTTTATCAATATTGATAATTTATTCAGTTGGCATAATTGGTTTAGCCATCAATTTAAGTATGATGTGCAAAAATGAAAGAGAGATCACATGGGTAAATATTAAAGAACTAGAAAGTTCTTTACGAATTCTCTTATGTTGCTTGTTCTCATTAATTAATAAACCAACTAAAATTTGGGATTGAATCTCATGAATGCTGGAAATATCAAAGGTGAATCTGAGCTCATTCACCTGCTATGTATACCACATACGATGCATCTATGAGTTGGTTACACGTGCGATTATTATTAACCTGCAACTGGTGTTTGCGAGGTAACTTGCTCAATATTTTAATTTAGAGCATAATTTCCAGATTGTCTATTCAAGATAGTTCATCTTGATAAGTTGGTTTACATCACAATTGGTTTAGCAAAATGATTTATTGAGTGTCTCCACTTAATAGCTAAACTATTACTTATGAGAACTAAGTTATCTATATCAGTTTGATATATGTTATACACGAAAGTATATTATATTCTCCCCTCACAAGTGGTTCAGGGTCAGGAACCAAATAATTCCATCTTGTTATTATTGATGTGCGGTGTATATTTTGATTAACACCATAATGCACAAAGACGGGTTCCCAAAATTGAGGAAGAAAGTTAGTTTTTCTAACATGAGGGGGAGACATGATAAACAGTTGAGAAAACGGTTACATGGAAAGAATTATCATTTGTACATCTAGATCCTCGAATAAGATAATATGGACTTAAAGTTCATAAAAAGATAATTAATCTGCAATATATTGCAAAGCATGCCAGGCGCATTTGCTGACCCAAAGAAAGTAACTATATTCTCACTGAAAATGCTCATAATCCCTAGAAGGACAAAGTCTATGGCAAGCTTAAAGCGTATAGACAGATCGGTTTCAAATAAACTTCTTGATAAAGAAGATGAGCAAATGATCAAAATGATCATAATAAAGGAAGCAAGTGATCTAGAAGATCACATATAACACTTCATAAAACCTCAGGAGAGATTCAAGTACCTGAATATATTAATGAAGAGATCTCTATGTTATGTCTATATGAAAATAAGGAGGTTGGAACCGATATAAAATGTTTGTCGTCGGCATCTATCTTAGTGCTACGTATAGATGAGGATCTTAAGTCTATCGAATACAGACACAAAAATATTGGCGAAATGGAATAGACAAAATTCGAATAGAATTTGTTTCAGACATGTAGTTTTGGACATGTAGTTCAAACACTTGAGTATAAAGTCAATGACGAGTGCAATCACTTTTATCTATCTTATATGTGTAGCATGACATAAAACTTGATATGCATCTAAAGTCTATTCATATGAGTTATATGATTTAACTTATATGACAATGCCTGAAGGATTTAAATTGCTTAAGCATATATAATTCTTATCCTGAAGCACCACATCCTACGTGCAATTGATACACATATGTATCTTGCTATAACTATACGCATGATAATATGATAGCAAGAGTTTTTACCCTATGTGAAGATATTGAAACGATGATTCCAACAAGATCTTCCGAAGACGATACATATATCAAGGATGATGATTTCAAGATTGGGGCGCAAAGACTCAAGGATGTGAATTGACGCTCTCATCAGGGGGAGTTAATACGTGTTGTACTCTTTTTCCCTTACAAGGTTTTGTCCCACTGGGTTTTCCTTGCAAGGTTTTTAACGAGGCAACCAAAAGGCGTATTATTTAACATGTGTACTCTTTTTCCTTTTCTAGAAATTTTTTCCCACTGGGTTCTATTTTAGTTAAGGTTTTAACGAGGCACATTATTCGTTGAATAGACATTCACGGGACTTAGATATTAATGTCCGGATAAGTATAACATACTAGTTTCGCAAATAAAACACAAAACGACATGGAAACACATTCAAGTCAACTAATATGTATTATTATACAAGTTTCGACATAAAATAAATCGAAATACCTCGATTTATGATTTTCGGAAAGCGAATTGGTTGAAAATTTGAGTCTGAAAGACTGAACCCAAAACAATACGATGCTTTGCTACGATGTGGGACTTACGTTCTTGGCGTTTTGTGTGACGGGTAGGGCCCACAAGAATTTTTTTTGAAGAAGAAAAAGGGGGGGACCGTTCTGGTGGGGAGAAATAAAAAAACTGGGGGAGGATGAGTTTTGGTCGTGGGGAAGAAGAAGGAGTTTAAAAACACAGGTATAGCGCGTTATTTTTATGTGCTATATAAGTATAGCGCTTTAATTCTATGCGCTATACCTGCCAGTCAAATCGTCAGGGAATAGCGCGGAAAAACAATGCGCTAAACAGGTATAACGCGGTATATTACCGCGTTATATATAGAAATGTAACTTTTTTTTTCCACATTAACGTCACTTTTGTCCAAAAACCCAATAATTGGGTTCCGGACTCGTTGGTTGAGACTCACTCAAAATAAAAAAAATTCTTTTGTGTGATCTAAGAGGGTGTTTGGCTAAGCTTATAAGTTGGTCAAAGTTGCTTATAAGCACTTTTCGGCTTATCTACGCGTTTGGTAAAGTTAAAAGTGCTTATAAGCCAAGTGCTTATAAGTCAAAAATAAGCCAAAAGCCATAAGGTCACCCCCACCTTATGAATTTTTTGTTTATAAGCACTTTAAGTTTGACCAAGATTTTTACTATTTTATCCTTAAAATATTCCTTTTTAGAACAAAACTCCTACATCGATAATCACTGCCTCAAGTATTTTTCAACCTAGAAATGTAACTTTTTTTCCACACATTAACGTCACTTTTGTCCAAAAACCCAATAATTGGGTTCCGGATTCGTTGGTTGAGACTCACTCAGAATAAAAAAAAATCTTTTGTGTGATCTAAGAGTGTGTTTGGCTAAGCTAGTTGGTCAAAGTTGCTTATGAGCACTTTTCGGCTTATCTACGCGTTTGGTAAAGTTAAAAGTACTTATAATTCAAAAATAAGCCAAAAGTCATAAGCTGGTCACCCCTAGCTTATGAATTTTTAGCTTATAAGCACTTTAAGTTTGACCAAGATTTTTACTATTTTATTCTTAAAATATTCCTTTTTAGAACAAAACTCCTACATGGATATTCACTGCCTCAAATATTTTTCAACCTAACCCCCCCTCCCCCTGGCCTCTTCAAGTCTACAATTCTCCTACAACGATATTCCTTTGCATATTTGTATTAATGTAATTGTGTATTAATCTTTGAACTGTATGTAATAGATAAGGACATATCAAATTTTTGGTGTATTGCTTTTTAAGTGTTGTGGTGATGAAGACAATGTTTTTTTCTCTTCAAATATTTTGTCCTATTTAGGTTTATTTTTTGTTGAGAAACTTTTGTCAATTTATTAATTATTATAACTTATGATTATATGCTTATCATAAAATAAATAATATTTATCATAAAAGTTATCTTATATAAGCACAGTTGTATTTAAAATAAAGGGACAAATAGAATATTTTGTATTTTAATCGATCTGGAATCTAAAATTTTGAAGAAATTACGCCCTTATAAGTGTAAACTGTTCTAAGGTTATTTAAGTCATTTTAACCGAAAAAGAGTTTATCAACACTTTTTTATCAAATATTGTAGCAACTTATTATCAATTTCAGCATTTGTATCCAAACACGTAACTGCTTATTTATTAAATCAGTTTCAGCACTTCAAAGTGCTTTTCAGCCCCTACTTCAAATCAGCTAATCCAAACGGGCTCTAAGTATTTCATCATTTTTGTACTATTTTCTTGATGTTGCAGCCGTTCATGTGTTGGTTTGACCACATATGGGGTGAAATATATTGCAAGTGGTAATGCAAAAAAGTAGTGATGTGAAAAATAGAGTTTAAAAAATGTTAGAGTCAATGGACATAAATAATTATTCTGGACATTTTGGACTTTTTAAGCGATTTGACAATAAGAGATAGAAATTTAAAACTTTACTTGCTCATTCTCTCTCTCCACAAAAGGGTATAATGGATATAAATAATTATTCTGGATATTTTGGACACAAATTTCTAGACATATAGCTTTTTCCAAGTAAAATTGTTAAGAGACGGAGAGAGAGAATGACTTACTACTTCCAGACTGGTGGAAGCTTCTTAGTCTTCTTGTAGTAGCGAGCCAAACGGTGAATCCTACTCTCCACCAAAATCAAGCGGAACTTCGAATCCTTGTCCTTCCTGTTCCTCTCCAAATGCTTCCTAATGGCTACTGCCTTCTTAATTAGGTGGTATAGATCCTCTGGAATCTCGGGAGCAAGCCCTATCCAATCGCCCAAAATATTTCACATGTTATATCAATCAACTGTAACTTGATTCCAAGCTGGTTAAAACTGTTATTATGAGCTATTTATATATTTCACTCTATTGGGGGCACATTTTGTTCAAATCGAGAAGTAGTAATCGCATATTAAATTTTATGCACACATACCACTCTATTGGGGCACATTTCGTCCAAATAGATAATTATTTGATATGGTAAACCAGAGTTTACAAAATGTGATTGCAGTTGAATTTCTTGCAGCATTAGTAATTTGAAAACAATATAAATATAAAAGGGAATACCGTGAGCTTTAAGGATACGCAAAATCTTGCTACCAGTGACACTCTTGACTTGAGCAATTCCGTGAGAATCACGAAGGATCACACCAATTTGTGAGGGTGTCAATCCTTTTTTTGCAAACTTGCAGATATTATCCTCAACCTAAAAATTTATGGAAACATAAGCATATATGAATCTTAATATACTTACTTGTTTCTATATTTTTTTTTTAAAAGTAGATAAATTACATCTGGAGCGGAGATCTTAAGCCAACTGGGAGGAGTTCTCTTGTAAGGAAGAGCTGAAGCTGATATACCTTTACTGAAACCACAACACGCAAATGAAAAAATTAGAGATATGGAGAAATTGAGGACAAAATGGCGGTATAAGAAGGAAAAATGGCAATAGAAACGAACCCGCGACTGTGCATACGACCCATGGTGAAGATGAGACTGATTTGCACTGCAAGTGTAGCTTCGGTTTGAAGGGAGTTAACAAACCCTAGGTTCCACTATAGTTAACTAGCGTTTATGAAAGAAGAGGATGTTGCACGTTCCAAAGGATCGGGCCAAAAATCCCGGGTCCATAGTTTTTGAGTAAAAATTGTGGCCTAGCCACTTTTGAAAGTGATATTTATTTTTTATCCAGTATTTTGAATGCTGAGCAAAAGTAGCCACTAATCTATTAAAATTAATATGAAAAGAAGATGTTACCCTTTTTCTATCTCTTTTTTGTCCATGTTTTCTTCCTTGCCTCTCCGTCTCCCTTTTCTCCGGCAAAATCTATTCCTATGTAACCTTCTTCCTCTCTAACTTTATTTCTCTTGATTTCTACTCTTACACTCCAAAATTGTTGCTCTATGCTAAAAGCTCTAATTTTTGTTTTATTCCCTTATTGTGATTTCGAGTAAAAATGTGTATTTTAATTGTGTTGCTATACTTTTTTTTTCTCGTTGTTTGAATGTGTAGAGTTCCTGAACTTAGAGTTTCAAGTTCAAAAAATAAGGACATGTAGTCTTGAACTTAGAGTTACAAGTTCAAAAGTTAAGGACAGGACTTACAAGCTCAAAAACTAAGGAAAGGTTGTTCTTAACTTAAACTTACAAGCTCATAAATTAAGGACAGTTAGTCCTGAACTTACAGTAACAAGCTCATAAGTTAAGGACACTTGGTCCTGAACTTTATGAGCAGAAGGGTGCTTTCGTCCGTACGGGTAAAAATTTATTAAAACAATGGCTAAATATTAAAGACATTTTAAACAATGACTTAAAACTAAATACATGTCTTATTACCGGTTAACCGTGCACTTCCCCAGTTTTTTACCCATCCAAACATATCCCAACATTTGCACAAATAGAACAGTTTTGTGTCGTTATTAAAGTTTTGTTTCCGTTTAAGGAATTTGTACAAAATTAACCTTTCTAAGTTAACGAGAAAAGATTTTGGATACCCTCTCTTTTCCTCTTCCTTCGTCCTTTAACTCCCATTAATCATTTTGTTTCACCTCATACCACAAATGATTGCTCGATGCGGCATTATTGCCCATTAATATTGTATACGGTTAAAATCGGGATCACTCGATTTCACTGATTAGCCGAGACCAAGGGAATGGATCGAAGATCAACGCCGTAATAGATCAGATCGAGACATGAGGATAAAGTACCGAGTTCGGGATTCGAAGTTCCTAGCGAAATCGAGACTAGTAGTGATCGAAATCAAACAGGATAGACATCGAGCAAGACCGAAGATATCATAATAACAGAAGTGCGAGATATTCGTGACTGGTCGAGGATCATGGCGAAAATCTCGAAACGGGTCAAATCAAGAACGTTTGTTTAGCTAATCATGAGATTTACTTCTGTAATTAGAATTGTACCATAAGTAGAATTCCTCTACTATATAAAGGGGGGTTCTAATCATTTGTAATTCATCTTATTCTCGCATATCAAAGCAATACATTATACTTTCTCTCTTATACTCTCTTGTTCTTCAGCTTATTCAATATTTCTTAACTTTATTATCAGTTCGAGGGTGTATAGCTCGAGGCTGAGTTACATTTTCAGTACTGCTTTGCTCTGCTTTGTTTTTAATTTCTATTATTAATCATCGCATTTATCAATTGATATTAAGTAAAATCGTGTGTCCTTAAAACCACATATACATTTAATTGTTATCCGATTTTAAGGGAAAACAAATATCTTCTTCTTTTTTTGTGGTAAAAACATATACTTATTACTTGAAGTACTAAAATAGTTAAAAACCAAACCATATTTGTAGGGCTGCCCAGGTTGCCAGCATTGTTTGTTAAAGTATCATTAATATTACAGATTACAGTTTTTCTACTAAATGTAGTTCTTAGGATATTTGCCCATATTGCATTATTAGCAACTACGGGAGAAACTATCAAAATTCATGTCTTGTCAAAAAATTCTTCTTGCTTATTCTTTAGCTATAAGGTCTGTCACCTGATTCTGTTCCCTGAAGTTGTGGTTGATAACTGGATTCTGAGCCATTAATGGCATGCATTCAATTATAATGGGTTGTAAGGCAAATGACCAACATGTAACATCTTAATTACTTCCGTTGAATCAGCGTTAATGATCAAAGGAGTCAGTTTTTGTTCCATGGCGATTCTAAGGCCTTGAAATAAAGCATTTAATTCAGCCAACCTATTAGTGATATTAGAAAAAGCCTTTCATGAAGCCAACAACCCAGTTGCCCCGTAGTTCCTGATAACTCCCCATATGCCCCTTGTTTCTGGGTTTCCAAAGGAGGAGCCATCATTGTTAAGCTTGTATGCACCTTTATCAGGGGGTTCCCACTTTACCTGGATGGTAGTCCATTGACTTTGCGAATTGTTATTTGCTACATAGTGATATTCCTTTGCCCCGACAATCATATTATGGATTAGTATGTGGTCTTTTTGTTGTTTAACACATTATTGTTCCTTGTTACCCCATTAATATTTTTTAGTTATCATTATTTATCCAAACTTTTTTCTTTTCTTAATTTGACCCAAACCACGAATTTATTTCAATAGTATTCTCGAACGTCCTTATATTACATAAGTACTTTTCTTAAAAGTCCTCTATTATCATTGCTTTTGTCCCACTTAGTTAAATTTGAGCATACTTGATGACTTGATGTTAGTTATCATTGCTAACAAATCATTATCGAACAAATTTGGTTGCATTCTTTACTATTTGTATTTCTTGTAGGATGTGAATAATTCTCAAGCTTAGACATTTGATCTTGAAGTTCCAAACTTCAGAAATACATGCTTGATGTTGGAGATTGTCAAGCAAAAGTTAGCACCTAAATGTTTGAAGTTTGGACCGCATATGTAATGTCAACTTCAAATATTTAGATTTGAAGTCAAGCTTGACAGTCTCAAACTTTAGAACGGTGATTTTCAACTTCAGTCTACCAACTTAGACCCGCAATTTTCAACTTCAATCTCGTGAGTGTGAAGCTGATTCCAAGGAAATTAAACATAAAAAAGTTTATAATGCTCAATTGTGTCCCTCTACTTTGATTTATTGTATAAGCTCGTCCCCGTTATATTTTCTGGCTAATAAAATCTCTACCGTTAGGCAAAATTCCACATATGTTTCATTTTTTACGGAATGGGACACGTAGCAGATGAGGACTTAAAAACGCACCCATTCTTGTGGACTAACCCGCCTCGACCCATAACCCGTCGGACCTCCCCACTCTAAATTAAAAGGGAACACCCGACAAACTAACACAACCCTAAAATCACCACTGACAAATCAATAGCAACCAAATCTAGAGTCCTTCTGTTTTCTCTCATCTCTTTTCTTCTTAAACTTTTGTGTTAGGACTGTTTAGGCCGTCGAAAAGGCATACAATGTCGGAGAATAGTTGTTCATCGAAGAGAATGTGCCATTGTGGAGAAGTTGCCAATACTTTAACCCTTGGCCTATTTTTATTGTCACATCTATTTTTTCACCCTATCTCCTTTCTGTCGCTTTGAAAATTTAAAATACTAAGTTAGTGGAATGAAGAGATGGAAGGATGATTGTTGGGTTTATTATTCTTTTGAGAATGTTGTCGTGTGACCTTAAATGAAGTAAATTGTTGCTTGTAAAAAAAGAAAAAGAAAAAAAAATATAGCAACAAAGAGAATTTTGACAACCGCAGAAAAAAAAAAGGCAAACAAGAAAAATAATAAAAGAGTTTAGAAAGGGAAGACAATAAAAAAAGGGAGGTTAAATTATTTTAGAAGGAATGAAGACAATTGTACTTAATTGTTTAAAGTATTGTGGTGCTTGTAAGAGACTTGAGTCACTTTATCCATATGTATCTTACATGTGCTTATACCAACATTACAACCTTATTAAATCCCTACATGATTTCAACTCAAAAACTCTTGTATTAGTGGAGAACAACATGATAGTCAAGCTTATGAAATTTTTCAATAGCTTGAGATACTTTTTTGTTGAGAGTGAGCTAATTTTTCAATGTCCTTCTTTGTTTTGTATTGATATGTTGTGATTTATGGGCATCTCTCTTCATTTGGTGAGACACACTTGGAATTAAAAATTATTACAATTTTGGTTCTCAATAAGTGAACATGAGTATGATTAAAGATTATTTGAACTCGTGGCGTGATCTTGGTTATATTCTTGTTTGCAGAAAGTTCTCCCAATTTTATTTTAAAAAAATTAGACGCTATTTATTTTGTGTACTTTGCTCGAGTACGAGCAAACTTCAAGTATGGGAGTATTTGATAAGTATATATTATGTACGTTTTTAGGTATATATTATATTAAATAAAAAAAATATTTAATTTATGGATATGACTTTTTGTTCATCAAATTTGTACGAATTATTAATAAATGTTACTGGAAAAGAAAAGAAAAGCAAAAGAAAGAAGAGTATTCAAGCAGAGATAGCAAAAAGGCAAAGAATGGCATCCCCAATCCAAGGATGCCATCCTCAATTCTAAGGATGTCATCCGTGGAAGAAGCACGTAGAAGAAATTGATTCAAGAGCTAAGGATGACATCCCCAAGAAGTTTACGGGAGTAATTTCCTATAAATAGGCATGACTTTTCAGTGGAGGAAGAAGAATTCTTGTGCAAAGAACACCAACTTTAATATTGGTTTTGTTTTAGTTTTAAAAGTTATTTCTTTTATTGTAGGAATAGTATTTTCCTATTTTATCTTTTCTCCATAATGGAGTAATTTTATTTGGTTGGGATACTAGATGAAGCTATAAAAGTGTTATAATAATTATCTTAATTTTATTATCTTCTTATGTTGAGATTTTCTCTTTACATCATTATGCACCAAGGTATTTGATATTGATTATTTATATTATTTGATATAATTATATCACTTACTGAAATCTTTATCTTGTTATTTTGTTTCTTATTCGGAACAAGAGAAAGAATTAAACAAGTTTATTGATTTAGAAAAGGCTAATCGAAAGAGGCTTTTTCTCCCTTGGCGCACTCAACTAAGATAATTTTTGTTTGAAGTCATTACTTTAATTGGTTAACTACACTAATCGAAAGAGGCGTTATTCGTCAATTATTGCTTAATGTCACTGACTGTCAATAAATTAATAACATTAAGCGTGAGCGGTGCTATTTATATATTGTTGTTAAGTGGAGTGATGTCTTAGAAATAAGTGGTCATTCTTTAAACATGATATTTGTTTCACTGTTAATCGATTAATTACACTAATCGAAAGAGGTGTTATTAATTGGTTACTTTTATGTGATTTGGTTGAATTAGAAATATGCAATCATTTCATTAAACAAGGAAATAAGTAATAGAATTTTGATCTTACTATAATGGTTTTATATTGCTGATTCAAAGTATTCCAATCTCTCCTATTTTTATTTTCAGAAAAAACAAAAAAATATTTATTGCTTTTATTTTACATTTTTAAGAGCAACCCCTTTCATCAATTTGGTTCTCTCAAATAGTGACAAAGACAATACAAATATATAGCATGGGTGGTTCCAATCTCTGTGGGACGATATCTTAAACTTTACTATAATTTGACAGAGTACGAGCAGAAAAATCATATATGCCCAGATCTCGTCATACATCCTAAGAAATTTTCTTTTGCTTTGAAGTAGTGTCTCTTTGGATAAATTTATGACAACATTGGTTCCATGATTACTATCTCTTGAAGCATTTTCATATGCTTCCAGTTTGTTGTATTCATCAGTGAAGCTACCTTCAAGCTTCTCTAGGATCATTCTTTTAGCCCTTTTACACTTTTCATGACTAGCATTAAGCTGAAATAAAGCCTGCAAATCAGCCATTATCTCTTTCATCTTATACTTTCATCTGTCATCTCTTTCATCAATCAGCCCTTATCTCTATCACACCCTCTTCATTCTTTCTCAACCTATTCATTACTTTGATTCTAATGTCCTCAAGCATCTTAATTATGAGCTTGTACCTAGCTTCCAGAATCCAAAAATTGAAAGACTTAGTGAAATTATTGTCCACTGATGGATTCTTGCCGACAATATCAAAATATGCCCTACACCAACTTTGTGGAGGATACTTTAACAATGTTGTCACAACAGCTTCATCCAGATGCCCCATACTCTTCAGCTGGTCTTTGAATTCTTTATCATAGGTGGACCATGCACTCTACCAGAATAACTTCTTCATTTCCAGTCTTCTATAATTAATGGCCCGGTTTGCCTCAACATATCTAGCACAAATCTCAGCTTTGCATCTCGAAGGACTGTTTTAATGGCCTCAAGTAATCCCTGCAAATAAGTACATAAATTAAAATAAAATCTGTACATCAAAAGAATTAAAAGACAGAGAGAGAAAGATAATAGTTGTACCTTCTGCATATCTGACATGAAAGTTACTCCTTCACTCATATTCAACTCCAATGAATTCTTCAAAATCTTCATAAACCATGTCCAACTTCTTTTTGTCTCTTTGTCAACTACAACCCAAGCTATAGGATAGAGCTTGTTCATATTGTCTTGCCCAACAACAATCAATATTTGTCTTTAGCCTTCCCTTTCAAGAAACTACCATCCAGTCCAATAAATGGTCTTAGTCCCTGCTTATATCTCAACTTCAATGCATGAAAACAAATGTACATCATAAGGAATTTTCTTTTGCTTTGAAGTAGTGTCTCTTTGGATAAATTTATGACAACATCGGTTCCAGGATTACTATCTCTTAAAGCGTTTGCATATGCTTCCAGTTTGTTGTATTCATCAGTGAAGCTACCTTTAAGCTTCTCTAGGATCATTCTTTTAGCCCTTTTACACTTTTCATGACTAGCATTAAGCTGAAATAAAGCCTGCAAATCGGTCCTTATCTATTTCATGTTATACTTAGGATTATCCTGCAACTTTCTCTTGAAGCAGTGTGCTATGGTAGTATGGTCAACACTATTGTTATCATAAGCTGGATTACATGTATGTTCTGTATTTGATGTATTCACCCTACAACTTTGACTACCCTTATCCTTGGATAGTAGACAAATAAATGGGCATTCATCATCTTCACATTTATACCTCAACCAAATATTGTCACTTTTCTAAAGCTCTAACTCCTTCTGGTTAACCAATGAATACAATTTCATGAACTTTCTAGCTTCTAATATATCCTTGAAAGACATACCCTTATGTATTTTCTTGTACTCATTAAGTTATTCAGTAACTTCTTTTCTCTTTTCAGCCTGAAACATTTCTAACTCTTCAGAATCACATTCTACATGTGCATCCTCAGATTCATCATTAGAGTCATAACTACTACAATCAGTTCCAACTAATGCTACAGTTGCATATGACTCAGTATGGTCAACAATGTTGGTGACAGGAACCGAAAGCTCACATTCATTTACAACATACACATTTGTGACTTTATACTCAGCACAAACTAAACTTAAAAGCTGCCTAATTCCAACATCTCCTTCAATTTCATAATATTTTCCAGGTGGGCCAGCAACTAATAATTGTTGTACCCCAACGTGCCCTACTTTACAAATATATTCATGTACTAAATCTTTAAAATACAAGAGGTCAGAGGCATAACCTCTCCAATGGTGGACTAAATTCTTTAAATAGATAGGTTCATGCTCAGTGATCCAGTCACCTACAATGTCCAAAAGAACCATCTTTAATCTACAAACATTCAGGACAAAATATATTAGAAGGCAAAAACTAATACATTGAATAAATTAAAAAGTATAAAAAACAGAGTCAGAAGGGTCCTCCCTTAATAAAAAACTAAGAAACAGAAACAACGGTAGTGGTCCCTCTTTAATAAAAAAATATAGACCTTTACAATAAAATACTGAACTTCTGTGGTCCAATGTACTATGTAACATTCTTCAGAGATATGGGGACCTCTCCAATCATACCCAAACTATATAAAAAAATTGAAAGCAAAAACACAACAACCTATAAAGTCAGCAACCCTAAATCATATTCAACTTCTGCCATAGGAAACATACCATTAGAATATTATGGTCTTCCTCAACCCAACAGAAAGACTATAACAAGAAAAAGGTTAAACCCTAACTGAAAACACAATATCTAAGGACCACCTACAGAAATCACATGCAAGAGAACACAAGACACAAAATCAACAACTAAAACCAAATATAACAATAGAATAAAGTCACAATCCCATAAATACACAAAACCCTAGACAACGATCAATTTTTTAAGCCATTCTAGTATGATATACTATCCGAAACAGAGATAAACAATAGTTAAGAACTAATTTTAGTATGTAAATCATACCCTTGAAAGATTATAGCCTTCAATCGCTATGATTTTTACTGAAGCTAGAGAGAGAAGTAGGTCGAGCAACCTCTCTTTTTTGGTTTATGCTTTGTCTTTCTAAAATGAATTTGGGAGAGGGTATTAGTTTATCGGGTGTTCCTTTTTAATTTAGAGTGGGGGGGGGGGGG
>MDKH01100829.1:0-34660 GCA_005239495.1 Nicotiana undulata
TGGGTTACTATATTTGACACTGATCGCTTACATTCTTTTAAGGTGTAAATTGAGCGTATCAATACTCACCGGGTACATATTTATGTCTGTACTCATGCTGCACTTTCTTATCTTCTGTACTTGACTGTACAAGTCCAGAGGTTGGTACGTCCGATTATCAGTCCGGTGCTAGATATTGATTGAGTGGTTATACTTCACGGTGAGCTGTCCTTCCTAGAGACCTCCTGGCAGCACCCTGGAGTTTCTTTAGTCTTATTTCTCTGTCTATTTATTCAGACTGAGGCTTTGTATATATATTTTGGGTTATTGTATATTCCATAGTTGCCCGTGACACTCGTAACACTAGTTCCTGGTACACACTTAGCGTATGTTTGGGTATTGGGCTGTATATCGTTGTATCTGTTTATCTTAGCCCGGCTTTCGTTATGTTGCCACTATCGCATCAGGTTAATAACATGTTAATTGCTTTAAAACGGGTAATTGACGACTTGTTTGAACTAAACGGGAAGGGTGAAACCTAGTGTAATCCGTATCGGCTTGCCTAACCCCTCTGTTGGGCGCCATCGCGACCTGAATTCGGATTTGGGTCGTGAAAACGTGTTATCAGAGCTTTAGGGTCACGTAGTCTCACGAGTCACGGGCAAACCCAGTAGAGTCCTGCGGATCGGTACGGAGACGACTGTACTTATCTTTGGGAGGCTATAGGGTGTTAAGAAACTCCTTTTGTTCATATCCTATCGTGCAATCAGTGATGTACTCAAACCTGTTCTTCTATTCTCTCACAGATGGTGAGGACACGTGCTTCACATGTTCCTAATCCAAGAGAGGCTGCTACCCCCGCCGCTCGAGACTATGGTAGGGGCAGGGTAAGGCTCCTATTCGTAGTAGGGGGCTCGGGAATCCCAGAGTTGTACCGGTTGCACCGATTGAGGACCCTTATGTTGAGGAGCAGGATGAACTGCCTCTAGTAGCTCCACCACCAGCTGATTTTATGACGGCGCGGGCTTCCAGGAGGTCATGGGCCATATGCTGAGGTTCATGGATACTATGTCACAGGTAGGTATACTTCCATCAAATCCTGCTACTTCTCAGGCAAGAGGGGGAGTTCAGACCCCTACCGCTCAGGCTACAGGACCAGCAGCAGCAGTACATCGTACTCCAGATATTCCACCAGGGATTGGGGTTCAGCCTGGGGTGGCAGCACCAGAGCCCAGGCCAGTTGCAGAGGTAGACCAGCAGAAGCTGCTGGGTAGATGGACCCAACTTTGCCCTCCGACTTTCGGGGGTGATCGAGGAGAGGATGCACATGATTTTATCGAGAGGTGCAGGGACAGACTGCACAACATGAGGATATTAGAGTCACATGGGGTAGACTTCACGACATTTCAGCTTGAGGGCAGAGCTCGCCGCTGGTGGCAGTCATATGTTCTCAGTAGGCCAGCAGGGTCGCCACCGGTTAAATGGGAGCAGTTTATTCAGTTATTTCTGGATAGGTACATTCCACTGTCGGAGATGGAGGAGCTTCGGGGTCAGTTTGAGAGATTGGAGCAGGGGCAGATGTCTGTGACAGACTATGAGGCGAGGTTTTCAGAGCTATCCCACCATGCCCTTATGATATTGCCCACGGATGCTGAGAGAGTTCGACGGTTTGTGGCAGGCTTACATCCGGGTATCAGGACCTCCATGGACAGAGAGGTTGAGATGGGTACCCCCTACCAGCTTGTGGTCGAGATAGCTCGACGTATCGAGGGTTAGCGTGCGAGGAGTAGAGAGTAGGGTCAGCAAGACAAGAGGCCCAGGTTCACAGGTGATTTCAGAGGTGCTCCAGCTAGGGGATGGGTTCCTATAGGAGGCAGTCAATTCAGTAGGCCTTCCTATTTAGCACCACCGTTTCCTCCTAGGGGTGTTTCAGTGAGGCCTCAGTTCAGTGCCATGCCAGAGCGCTCTTATTATCCGCCAGCCATTGAGAGTGCACCCAGCAGTTATCCTAGCCATCAGAGATCCTCCAGTTCTTATCTCAGTTCTTTACTAGAGGATTCACACCGCTCTTCAACTATTCAAGGTTCCTCCTCTTCGGGGCAGAGAGGAGTAGTGCCCGGGGGTTGCTTCGTGTATGGGGATCTGAGCCACACGTGGAGGTTTTATCCCAAGTATCGGGGCAAGGCCGTGCAGCGGAGCCAGCAGCCTATGATTACAGCACCAGCAGCACGACCACCTAGGGGTAGAGGTCAGGTTGGCAAGGGCCGTGGTAGAGGGGGAGGCCAGTCAGGAGTGGGTCGTTCAGCTCCAGCTCATCCTGGGGGAGCTCAGTCATCGGGTGCTCCATCCAGATTTTATGCTATTCCAGCCAGGGCAGACGCAGTGGCATCAGACGCTGTGACTACATGTATTATTTCAGTCTGTGGTAGAGAGGCTTCAATACTATTTGATCCAGGGTCTACTTATTCATATGTTTCAGCCTTATTTGCCCATTCTCTGGATGTTATTTGTGAGTCTTTAGGTTCTCCCTTGTATGTATCCACTCCTGTGGGCGACTCTGTAGTGGTAGACCGGGTCTACCAGGCTTGTGTGATTACTTTCTGTGGGATTGAGGCCAGAACCGACCTGTTGTTGCTTGATATGGTTGATTTCGAGGTTATTTTGGGCATGGATTGGCTATCCCCTCATCATGCTGTCTTGGATTGCCATGCCAAGACAGTTACATTAGCCATGCCTGAGTCACGGAGGTTAGAGTGGATGGGTTCTTCAGTTAGTGCCTTCAGCCGGGTAATTTCCTTCATGAAAGCTTGGCATCTGGTCAAGAAAGGATGTCTGTCTTATCTTGCTTATGTGAGGGACACCACCGCCGAGTCTCCTACCATTGATTCAGTGCCTGTCGTTCGGGAGTTTCCAGATGTGTTTCCTTCAGATCTTCCAGGCATGCCTCCAGATCGAGATATAGATTTCTGCATTGATTTGGCTCCAGATACTCAGCCTATTTATTGTATGGCTCCTAAGGAGCTAAAGGAACTGAAGGAGTAGCTTGAGGAGTTGTTGGCCAAGGGATTTATTATGCCAAGTGTGTCGCCGTGGGGTTCTCCAGTCCTATTTGTGAAGAAGAAGGATGGGTCTATGCGGGTGTTTATTGACTACCGCCAGTTGAATAAAGTGACCATCAAGAACAAGTATCCTCTACCGCGCATTGATGATTTGTTTGATCAGCTACAGCGTGCTCGTGTGTTCTCTAAGATTGACCTGAGGTCAGGTTATCACCAGTTGAAGATTCGGGCTTCTGATGTCCCGAAGACTGCAATTCGCACTAGATATGGCCTATATGAGTTCTTAGTGATGTCCTTTGGCTTGACTAATGCCCCAGCAGCCTTCATGGACTTGATGAATAGGGTATTCATGCCGTATATTGATTCATTCGTGATTGTTTTCATTGATGATATATTGATCTACTCACGGATCCTGGGAGAGCACGAGCAACATTTGAGAGTTGTGCTTCAGACCTTGCGAGAACAGAAGCTATATGCTAAGTTCTCCAAGTGTGAGTTTTGGTTAGAGTCTGTGGAATTTCTGGGGCATGTGGTGTCTTGTGAGGGTATCAAGGTTGATCCGCAGAAGATTGAGGCAGTTCAGAGTTGGCCACGTCCTACTTCAGCTTCAGAGATCAGGAGCTTTCTGGCTTTAGCAGGTTACTACCGTCGGTTCGTTGAGGGATTCTCTTCTATGGCCGCTCCATTGACTAGATTGACTCAGAAGAATGATCCATTTCAGTGGTCCGACGATTGTGAGGCGAGCTTTCAGAAGCTCAAATCAACATTAACTTCAGCACCAATTTTATCATTGCCTTCTGAGTCTGGAGTGTATACAGTGTACTGCGACGCTTCACGCGTTGGGTTGGGATGTGTGTTGATGCATGATGGCAGGGTTATTGCTTATGCTTCGCGGCAGCTGAAGGTTCATGAAATGAATTACCCTGTGCACGATTTGGAGTTGGCGGCGATTATTCATGCTTTGAAGATATGGCGGCATTACTTATATGGTGTATCTTGTGAGGTCTATACGGACCACCGCAACCTGCAGTACTTGGTTAAACAGAGGGACCTTAATTTGAGGCAGCGGAGGTGGCTTGAGTTGTTGAAAGACTATGATCTCACTATTCTGTATCACCCGGGCAAGGCAAATGTAGTGGCAGATTCTTTGAGCAGGCAGGCAGCTAGTATGGGTAGTTTGGCCTACATTGCAGCTGAGGAGAGACCTTTAGCCTTGGACATTAAATCCTTGGCCAATCGATTGGTGAGATTGGACTTTTTAGAGTCTCGTCGAGTTTTGGCTCATATGGTTGCTCAGTCTTCATTATTGGGAGAGATCAAGGCTCAACAGTTTGATGATCCACGCCTAGCAGAGCTTATGGGTACGGTGGTCCAGGGCAGGGCCAAGGAGATTACCTTAAGCGAGGATGGTGTTCTGTGACTCCAGGGTCGATTGTGTGTTCCTGATGTTGACGGCCTGAGGGAGAGGATTCTAGCAGAGGCGCATAATTCTCGGTATTCTATTCATCCAGGAGAAACAAAGATGTGTCGTGATTTGAAGCATCACTACCTGTGGAGGCGGATGAAGAAGGACATTGTTCATCGTGTGGCTAGGTGTCTTAATTGTCAGCAGGTTAAGTACGAGCATCAGCGGCCAGGAGGCTTGTTTCAGCAGATGCCCATTCCTCAATGGAAATGAGAGCGTATCACTATGGACTTCGTGGTTGGGTTGCCTGGGACTTTGCGGAAGGTTGACGCGGTTTGGGTCATTGGGAATAGATTGACCAAATAGGCGCATTTCATTCCTGTGGCTACTACTTACACTACAGAGAGGCTGGCTCGGATTTACCTTCGTGAGATAGTCCGGTTGTATGGTGTGCCGGTGTCTATAATTTTAGACCGAGGTCCTCAATTCACTTTGCACTTCTGGAGAGCCTTGCACAATGAGATGGGTACTCAGATAGACCTTAGTTCAGCATTTCACCCTCAGACTGATGGCCAGTCAGAGCGTAAAGTTCAGATTCTGGAAGATATGCTCAAGGCCTACGTGATTGATTTCGGGGGTCAGTGGGATCAGTTCTTGCCTTTAGCGGAGTTTGCATACAATAATAGTTATCAGTCCAGCATCGAGATGGCTCTATTCGAGGCTTTATACGGTCGGCGATGTCGTTCTCCGATTGGGTGGTTTGAGCCTGGCGAGGCCAAGCTATATGGTGCAAATCTGGTGAGAGATGCCTTGGAAAAGGTGAAGATTATTCAGGAAAGGCTCCATACAGCACAATCTAGGCAGAAGAGCTACGCAGATCAGCGGGCATGTGATGTAGCATTTATAGAAGGAGATAAGGTTATGTTGAAGGTTTCGCCGATGAAGGGCATTATGAGATTTGGGAAGAAAGGCAAGCTGAGCCCTGGGTTTATAGGTCTTTTCGAGGTGTTGAAGCGAGTTGGAGAGGTTGCTTATGAGCTTGCTTTGCTTCTACCCTTATCAGGAGTTCACCCAGTATTTAACGTATCCATGCTTCGAAGGTATCACACGACTTCTCGCACGTGGTTGATTACAACACTATCCAGTTAGATGAGAAGTTGGGCTACGAGGAGGAGCCAATTGCCATTATTGATAGGCAGGACCGCCGGTTGTGGTCTAAGACAGTTTCTGCAGTTAAGGTCCAGTGGAGGGGCCAACCAGTTGAGGAGGCGACTTGGGAGTCTGAGCAGGACATGCGGAGCAGATATCCACAGCTATTCAGCACTCCAGGTACGATTCTAGTCCCGTTCGGGGACGAACGTTTGTTTAAGATGGGGAGAATGTAACAACCCAGCCGGTCGTTTTGCGTATTAGGGTCCCGTTTCCTTAAATGAAACCTTCCATAGCGGCTATTCGTGCTTTATGACTCGCGGGAGCGGGTGGTTCGGGATTTGGGAATGCATTGGATGGTTTAGGAACACTTGGTTCCTTAAGGCTGGCCTTTTTGGCCAAGTTTGACTTCGATCAACATTTTGAGCAAACAACCTCAGAATTGAGTTCTGATAGCTCCAGTAGCTCCGTACAGTGATTTCGGACTTGGGCGTATGTTCGGCTCAGGTTTCTGATGACCCGGGAGCGTTTCGGCGCCCGAAATGGAAATCAGGATTTCCTTAAGTTTAGAATTTGTCCTGGAACAGGACTTCATGCTATCGAAGTCTGAATGGAATTCCGAGGCCGACAATAGTTCCGTATAGTCTTTTATGACCTGTCTGCAAAATTTGGGGTCATTCCAAGTAGTATAGACCCGTTCGGCGCAATGTAATGAATTCTAAAATTTCAAAGTTCTTAAGTTTGATTAATTTGGTTTTGGGGTTGAATTTTGAGTTCCGTTGTTGTTTTTCATGTTCCGGAAGTTCAAGCGAGTCCGTATCATGAATACAGACTTGCCGGTGCTTTTGGACAGGGTCCCAGGGGGCTCGAGGGTGTTTTAGAGCCCCGGGAGCTAAGTTAGAAAAACCAAAAATTTCCTGTCTGGTTTCCTTCTCTGCGATCGCAGAAGGAGGGATGCGATCACAGAGAAGTAATTATGCTGGGCCATCCAATGTTCTCTGCGATCGCAGACATCACTTCGCGATCGCATATGGTCCCCTCCCCAACCATCTGCGGTCGCGGACTCTCTCCTGCGATCGCACAAGTCACCTACCCCCCCTACTGCCTGTTCCTCTCTGCAGTCGCATACCTCACTCCTGCGATGGCATAAGCCTACCTCCCCACCCTTCGCCATTGCAGTCCCCATCTATGCGATCGCATAGAGCTTCTCGAGAGACAGGGTCATTTGTTCTCCGCGATCGCAGGCCTGATGCCGCGATCGCAGTGAAGGTTTTCCTGGGCAGTATTTAAATGCCCAATTACGGGCTTTCTTCCTCATTTCCAATTTCCAAACTCCATTGAAGCATCTTAGAGCTGGGGGAAAAGGTTGTCCAAAGCCACTATCATCTAAGGTGAGTGGCTTCTTCTCTAAATTATCAATTTTTCATGAAATTCAACTAATTTTGTTCTTAAAAATATCAAATTCATGGGAAACATTGGGTAGAAATTCCTAGGGCTTTGATAATTAGTGAATTATCCCTTTTTAGCCATGAATTCCTAAATAAATTAGGTAATTACGATCCTTAGGATTCGGGTAATTCATTCCTTCGAGAATTTTCAAAAGTCCGAACGCGCGGGCTCGGGGTCGAAATTTCAAAAACCTTCAAGAATACTATATTTTGGAATTTCTTTTTAATTCTTATTCTTGGAGCATAAATTGATTCAATTATGCTATGTTTGGCTAGTTGTGAGCCGTCGAGGGTAGTTTCGGAGCTTTGGGCGCATTCTTGATCCGATCTTTGGTCCGAGTAGTGCTTCGTCGAGGTGAGTCTCCTTTCTAACCTTGTAAGAGGGAATTGTCCCTCTAGGCAACCTTAATTGCTATGTGAACTTGTTTGGGGGCTACGTACGCACCGAGTGATGAGAGTCCGTATGTAGTGGCTATTGTTGCTTCGTCCGGGTAGTTAGGACACAACATGTTCATTATTTCTTTCCTGTTAGAACATAAATATGATCTGTGCACTTGCGTGATTGGTATTGTTTTATCTAAATGTTGTGATACTTGGCTTGATTTAATTGTGATAAGAGAATTACAGGATGGGATCGGGCCGTACGCCACAACAGATTGATGAGAGATTATATTATGGGATCGGGCCGTACGCCACGGCAGAGTGATGAGAGATGTATATTATGGGATCGGGCCGTACGCCACGGCGAAGACTACAGGGTGGGATCGGGCCGTACGCTATAGCGGATACCAACCTTTTTGGATTTTGAATTGTTATTTGATGCCTAATATCGATGTACTTGGTTATTTGTCTTACATGCCTACTATTTTCCTTACATCCTGCTTACTTTATTACTGTTGGACCTTAGTGAGTATCGAGTCGACTTCTCGTCACTACTTCTTCGAGATTAGACGGGATACTCACTGGGTACATATTTATGTATGTACTCATGCTGCACTTTCTTTTCTTCTGTATTTGACTGTACAGGTCCGGAGGTTCGTACGTCCGATTATCAGTCCGGTGCTAGATATTGACCGAGTGGTTATACTTCACGGTGAGCTGTCCTTCGTGGCGACCTCCTGGCAGCACCTTGGAGTTTATTTTGTCTTGTTTCTCTGTCTATTTGTTCAGACTGAGGCTTTGTATATATATTTTGGGTTATTGTATATTCCATAGTTTCCCGTGACACTCGTGACACTAGTTCCTGGTACACACTTAGTGTATGTTTGGGTATTGGGCTATATATTGTTGTATCTGTTTATCTTAGCCCGGCTTTCGTTATGTTTCCACTATCGCATCAGGTTAATAACATGTTAATTGCTTTAAACGGGTAATTGACGACTTGTTTGAACTAAACGGGAAGGGTGACACCTAGTGTAATTTGTATCGGCTTGCCTAAACCCGATATTGGGCGCCATCGCGACCTGAATTAGGATTTGGGTCGTGACAAGGCCTTGTGTCACAGAGACCATATTCCGAGCGTGCTTGGATGGAATTATCAAAGGGTCGGTGGGATTCCCGTAATCACGATAAGTTTTCTTTTCTGGTTCGATAAGGTTTTGACTTTCTCCTTGTATTGTCGAGTTTGTATCAACTTTGTTTTATTTTGTAGGCCTCCCTAAGGATGTTTCTATGAGGCCTCCATCCGAGGATGAGTACAAGCTTCTCGAGTCCCCTGCTTTGAAGCAAGGTGCCGAGAAGAAAATAAAAAAGGCCCCGAGCTCTCAGGACTCGGAGAAGAAAAATCCAAAGAAGAGGCTGACACGTAAAGCGAAGGAAAGTACCAGCTCCCTCTTATCGGACTCGATCCGCCGATTGAGGGACGAGTCCGAAGAAGAAGAAGAAGAAGAAGAAGAAGATAACTACGATCTAGTGGCTCGGGTGCAGACATGGAGGCTGTTGAGAAGGCATTGGCTGGTACCTGCAAACCAAAAACGGGTGTGGCTACTTTTCCCCAGGCCAAGGAGGTCGAGAGAGAGACCAGACATGTAGGACCCATTTCCGGTGACCTCGAGAATCTGGTACAGTCCTTCCCAGTTCAGACCCAGTTTCCCTTCTTTTGGATTCCGGGTGTTTAGTGGTGACTTTCCTTAGCACTAAGTACCTGAAATTAAAGTATTGAATGTTGGCTCTTTGATTGTAGTACCTCTCGATCTGTTGTTTTTGGGCAGCCAATCGAACAAGGGAGGCTTCACGCCTTTCATCCAATAGTTCCAAGCTTGTATTCATGGCCTCGTTATTTGAATCCTTTGTTGCATATCATATCTGATAATTGGCTCCCCGACTTCGACTGGAATTAGGGCTTCGTCGCGATAAATAAATGATAACGAAGTAGTCCCGGTACTGGACTTCGTAGTCGTGCGGTATGCCCAAAAGAACTTCGGGTAGGATCTGCTTCCATTTCCCTTTGGCATCAGTTAACCTCTTCTTAAGGTTTTGATGATGATTATTTTGGACAATTCAGCTTGCCCGTTCCCCCTAGGGTGATAAGGTGTCGATAAGATTCTTTTGATCTTATGATCTTCGAGAAACTTGGTCACTTTGCTTCCGATGAACTATTTCCCGTTGTCACACACAATTTCAGATGGCATCCCGAACCGACATATGATATGGTCCCAAATGAAGTCGATGACTTCCTTATCCCTAACCTTCTCGTATGACTATGATTCAACCCACTTAGAAAAAATAATCATTCATAAATAAGATAAATTGAGTCTTAATCGGTGCCCATGAAAGAGGGCCAACGATGTCCATTTCCCACTTCATGAATGGCCATGGTGACAAGACTGAATGCAGCAGTTCCCCGGGTTGGTGAATCATTGGAGCATATCTTTGGAATTTTTCACATTTTCGAACAAACTCCTTCGCATGTGTTTCCATGTTGATCCATCAATAGCCGGCTCTGATTATCTTTTGAACCAATGATTCGGCTTCTAAATGATTTCTTCAAGTGCCCTCGTGAACATCCATGAGAACATACTCGGTGTCTCTCGGTCCCAACCATATTGCTAGTGGTCCATCGAACATTCTTTTGAACAAGGTTCTGTCTTCAGACAAGGTGAATCAGGCTGCCTTTGTGCGGAGGGCCCTTGATTCTTTTGGATCTAAGGGAAGTTTACCGGTCTTAAAATACTCTACGTATTTATTTCTCCAATCCCAGGTTAAGCTCATGGATTTTATCTCGGCGTGACCTTCTTCGACTACTGACCTCATGAGTTGCACAACGGCCCATGAGTTGAGCTCGTCATCTTTTACTGACGACCCTAAGTTTGCGAGTGAATTGGCCTCACTATTTTGATCTCGAGGTACGTGCTGCAAAGTCCATTATTTAAATCGATGTAAAGTTACTTGTAACTTATCTAGGTACCTTTGCATTCGTTCTTCTTTGACTTCGAACGTTTCGTTAACCTGATTTACCGCAAGGAGGGAGTCACGCTTAGCTTCGATCACCTCCGCCCCAAGATTTTGGCTAGTTGGAGACCTGCAATCATGACCTTATATTCAACTTCGCTGTTAGTCAATTTCACAGTTCTAATAGATTGTCTAACCACATTGCCTGTGGGTGGATTTAGTACGATGCCAAGTACGGACCCCTTTGCATTCGATGCACTGTCCGTAAAGACGGTCCAGATTCCCGAGGACGTTCCCGAGTTTACTAGTAACTCTCTTTCGACCTCAAGTATTAGGCCTGACGTGAAGTCAGCCACGAAGTCTGCCAAGATTTGAGACTTAATGGCTGTCCGAGGTCGATATTCAATATCGTAACAACTTAATTCTACGTCCTAATTGGACAGTTTGTCCTAAAAGCTTTGGTTTTTGCATTATATTTCGCAATGGATAAGTTGTCACAACATATATATGGTGACATTGAAAGTAGGGTTTCAGTTTCCTAGAGGCGCTTAACAAAGTGAGCGTCAATTTTTCTAGGTGGGGATATCTAGTTTCGGAAATTGAGTACCTTGTTCTTCCCAAACTAGGACTCTACTTACTGCTGTCTCTGATACTGCCAGATATAAGTACAATTGTTCGTTTGCCTTTGACGTGTAAAGCAGCGGCGGGCTCGACAAGTGTCACTTAAGTTCTTCCAAGTCTCGTTGGCATTCTGGAGTCCATGTGAAGTTATTTTTCTTCTTCAACAACGAGAAAAATCGATGACTCTTATAGGAGGACCTAAAGATGAATCGCCCAGGGCTGCTATGCGCCTGGTTAGCCTCTGTATGACCTTCACGTTGTCTACTACTGTGATATCCTCGATAGCTTTGATCTTGTCGGGGTTGATCTCGATCCCTCAGTTGGATACTATAAATCCGAGAAATTTACCTGACCCGACTTTGAACGCACATTTTTATGGATTCAACTTCATGTTGTATTTCCTAAATATAATAAAGGTTTCCTGCAAATGCTTCAAATGGTATTTTGCTCGCAGGGACTTAACTAACATATCATCAATGTAAACTTCCATAGATTTCCCTATTTATTCTTTGAACATCCGATTTACTAGGCGTTGGTAAATGACACCAACATTTTTAATCCAATCGGCATTACGTTATAGAGTATGTTCCATACTTAGTGATGAAAGAGGCCTTTTCCTGATAATCCGGGTTCCTTTGTATTTGGTTGTACCCAGAATAGGCATCGAGAAAACTGAAGATCTCGTGGTTGGCCGTGGCATCGATTATGCGATCAATGTTAGGAAAAGGAAAAATGTCCTTGGGAATGCTTTATTTAAATCCTTGTAATCCACACACATTATTAGTTTGTTCCCTTTCTTAGGGACTACTACTACGTTTTCTAGCCATTCGGGGTATTTGACTTCCTGGATGGACCTTATTTTAAGGAGCTTAGTTACCTCATATTTGATGAAGGCATGCTTGACCTCGGACTGATGTCTCCTTTTCCGCTTCACAAGATGGAATTTCGGGTCCAAGATCAGTTTATGAGTGTGATCTCTGATGGGATTCATGTGATGTCGAGATGTGACCAAGAAAAACAATCCATGTTAGCTATAAGAAATTGAATAAGTTTTTTCCTGAGCTCGGGAGTTAACCCCATGCCCAGGTATACATTTCGATCGGGCAGATGTTCGATCAGTATGACCCTCTCCAGCTCTTCGACCGTTGATTTGGTAGCGTCGGAATCATCAATGACTATAAAGGATCGAGGAACCCTATAATCATCGTCTTCGTTAGTCCCTTCTTATCTTGTTGGGTCGAGGCTGACGTCGGTGATTGCTATTTGGCTTCCTGTTTTGTAATTTCGAATCTGACTCCTTTGTCGATGAGAGTATTGATATTGGAATCACTTCATCGAAGACAAACATTTCCTTCAGGGGGGCTTCTCCCCGTAGATTTTTTAATCCCCTCTAGTGTTGGGAATTTTAACACCTGGTGAACGGTCGAGGGCACAACTCTCATGTTGTGAATCCAAGATCTCCCGAACAGTGCGTTATATCTCATGTCCCCTTCGATCACATAAAACTTGGTCTCGTGGATGGTCTTAGCTGCGTTAACTGGTAACGTTATTTCTCCCTTAGTAGTTTCACAAGCCATGTTGAATCCATTTAGCACTATGGCTGCGAGCACGATTTGGTCATGTAGGCCCTGTTGTTCTACGACCCTTAATTGAATGATGTTGGCCGAACTACCTGGATCAATTAACACACATTTAACTCAAGTTTTATTCATGAGTACAGATATAACCAGTGCATCATTATGGGGCTGTATGATTCCTTCTGCATCCCCGTCGATGAAAGACAAGGTTCCTTCTGGAATGTAGTCCCGATTCTATTTATTCCTCGTGATTGACACCTTGGTGTATTTTAGCATTGGACCTTGGGGACCATCGACCCCTCCGATAACTCAGAAACTCTAGAAGGTGCCCGTCATTGAATAACCGAACTACTTCTTCTCTCAACTGTCGACAATCTTCCATTTTGTGGCCATGGGTGCTATGATACATGAACATTTGGTTGGGATTTCTCTAGGCTGGATCAGTTTGCAAAGGTTAAGGCTATTTGGTATCTTTGATGCATCCGATAGTTGATATGATGGCAGCTGCGTCAACATGAAAATTATATCCCGACAATCATGGTGCTTCTTTAGGCCCGATGGGCCTAAATAAGCCATTTTTGTTTATGAGCCCTCGAGAGCTCTGGCCTCAGTCCTTCCTCCTTTTATTTCGTACATGATTTCTCCTAGATCCGATGCTCCTACGATCTCCATTATACGGCTGGTGCCGATCCCTATTTAGCCTCAGTTCTTGGTCATCATCTCTCTTGATTTCATCAACGGGCCTGGTAGGATAAATGGACCAGGAAAGAATCCAAAGCTGGTCGTCCTCAACCTTGATCTTTGATTGATACCGATTGTGTACATATTCCCAAGTAACATCCGTGTATTCTATAAAATTCTGCTTCAACTGTTGCGTAGCCATTAAGCTCCAAACATTGAGTCCTTGGGTGAAAGCCTGAACAACCCAATCATCGGCGATTGGTGGCAGATCCATCCGTTCCATTTGGAATTGTGACACGAATTCTGTGAGGATTTCGTTATCTTTCTATCTTACCTTGAAAAGGTCCGACTTCCTAGTTTCTACCTTGATGGCCCAAAGTGTGCCTTTACAAAAAAATCTGCAAGCATAGAAAACGAATCAATAAAATTAGGTGGTAAATTGTGGTACCATATCATAGATTCCTTTGACAAGGTTTCCCTGAATTTCTTTAGTAAG
Source organism: Nicotiana undulata (assembly GCA_005239495.1). Classification (NCBI taxonomy): domain Eukaryota; kingdom Viridiplantae; phylum Streptophyta; class Magnoliopsida; order Solanales; family Solanaceae; genus Nicotiana; species Nicotiana undulata. Next base: position 13,806 of record MDKH01100829.1, read on the forward strand.
ATAGATTCGATCTCGTCATCCTCTAGATCATTCCCTTTGATAGCACATGTGTAAGAGGTGACATGCTCGTTTGGGTCGGTCGTTCCATTGTATTTAGGAATCTCGCACATGCGAAACTTCTTGGGAACCGGATTAGGAGCCGCGCTCGTAAGGGTTTTTGCACGAATATTTTGGAATCCATACCCTTCAATATTGGTTGTACCCCCGGGATTAGATCGAACGTGGAGTTGTAAGTATCCACCTTCTTGTAGTTTGCCTTGATCTTCTTTTCCCCCGACTCAACTCGTTTTGTTAGTTCTTCAAGCATCTTCATGATTGCAGGATCGACCCTCGATTCCTTCTCGTTCGATTTCCATGAAACAGATTCGACCCTGTGGACAACTTTCTGGGACGAATCGGGCTCGATCCTGCTTGGTGGGTGATTCTGGTTTTGGAGCTGGGCTATCGCTTCTTGTTGAGCCCGCAACATTTTGGGGATCACCCGCAACCTAATCCCGCCCTCTTCGCCGCCATGTGTGCTTTGAGAAGCTGATCGAACGTCCTTACGGATGCTGCTCTTGGGATCAACAACCAAATATGCGTTGATGGATACATGTGAGCTAACGTTGATTGGATCTACAACCTGAACTCCATCAAGGCTTGAGGTACGTCGTTTCCTGGTGCTACGTTATTACTTTTGTCGTGATGACCGAAATCGTTGTCCACGTGTAGGGGTGCTGACTGAGAGTTCGAGTGTTGATCCTGAAATCAAAATACTCCAAAGAACAAGTGTAAAATAGTGTGTGTTATGAAAGTGTGTACTAGGGCTGGGCATATATCGGGTATGACCGATAGCATGAACCGAAAAAAGCTTATTGGGGTATCTATATCGGGTTATTGGATTAACGGTTCGGTAACAATTTTGTATATTTTCACTATTTGGTTATCGGTTCCGGCCGCGGTTTGCCCAATTTCTTAACGGGTTAACCGATAACCCAATAAGATTTAATAAAATAATAATTTTACCCTCAAGTATAAAAATACATCTAGGGCTTCATTCTCTTTTTTTCTCTCAATTTTCCTAGCCACATTCAAGATTGAAATTTTCAGTTCACTCTTACGACTCTATTCAATTCTTGAATAGTTCTTCTTCAAAATTCAAAGTACAACCATGACAACAGGATAAATGCACGTAGTTAGTGTAGGTTTACACTCCAACTTAAGGATTCTTCACTATCTTAGGGAGGTTAAATGATGTTAAATTGGCTCTAATTGTTGATTTTGTGTTTCACAGGAGCAAAATGTGCTATCGAGGACCTAAGATGGTGATTTGAGCTAAATTGAAGAAGAAAAGCCCCTTGGGAGATTTTATGGGGGAAAGGAAGGCTGAAGATCGCTCGGACAGAATAAAAACACACTAGCACGACCTCTAGCGCGATCACGCTAGTCCAGTTGATGGGACAAAATAAAAGTGCACTAGCGCGACTGCGCTACCCCAGTGATCGCCCAGGCAGTGTAAAACCTTATTCGCGCGTCCATTAGCGCGAGGACTAGCGCGACCGCGCTAGTCCCAGTTGTGCGAGTAAATTCCCAGGGGAAAATATGGAAGATCGAGGCCATTCTACTTAACCTATATAAGGTTCAACTCGTCCAAGGAAGCAAATTATCAGGGTTTAGAGACTAATTCAAGAATAGCAAAGACAAGAGGCAAGGAGGGCAATTGGGCATCAATCCTCATCCCACTTCCTTGTGATTTTACCATTGTCAATGAATTTTTTTGTTATTTTCAGTATAATTATGAGTAGCTAACTTCTTTAATCTAAGGTTTTGGTGGAACCCGTTGAGGATGGACTGATGGTTATATTAATGTAGTTTTTCTTGGTTTTCAATCTCTATTTGTTCAACTACGTTTTTGTTGTAGTTAATTGAAAGGATCCTCAATTAACTATGCCTATTTAGTGTGTATCTACTCGAGAGAGAGTGCATATTTGGGTAATTGTTAAACAACATCACTCTTGGAGTATAGGAGAGATCCATAACCGAGGGTTTAAAGGTTGGATTAGAGATAACAATACCTTGGGTGCAATCTAAAGTGAACTGTAATGCAAGTTAGCTAGAGTAACTCGAGAGTGTGTCTAGTAGATTGTCATAATTACTTGAGAGAGATTTATGATAGCTTGAGTGTTCATGATTGATAGAGATAATTAAGCCAAAACTATAGGAAATATACAAAAAGAGATTCCATCAACAAGGAAAACCATAACCTTAGACCTTTATCGTAATTGTTTAAACCTCAGCAGTAGTTATTAGTTATTCTCTAGCTTTCTTATTTTCATTCAGTTGTAGTAGTAAAAATACCGGAAATTAATATTCATAACTTTTGGGAAATTGATTATTTAGAATCTAGTAGTCTAACAACAACGATTGATAGGTTAGTTCCCTGTGGGATTCGACTCTGGGCTAAATACTCAGATTATATTTGCAACGCCCGCTTAGTCTTTTATTAAACAAAGTTAAGCGTGATCAAATTTTGGTGCCGCTGCCGGAGAACTAACAGTATTATCAATTGTGGTTGGAAGAAAATACAAAATTCTTTAGTGTAGTCAATTTTCTTCGATTTCATTCATATATTGAATTTCTAACGTTTACTGAATCGGTTGTACATGTGCATGCCTAGAAACTCATCGAGAACTGGTGAAGTATTAGAAGCCTTACCAGACCTCGAAAAAGTTTTCAAGGCCTTGAACAGGGCCAACCGAAAAAGCAAGCAACAACCCACAATTGAACAAATTGAAACAGACATGGCAGATCTTAATGACAGGAACAACAACAATGGGGAAGACGTGGTTGACCCAGCTGTACATGGTGTGGCGCATGTGGTTCCTATGGTACCAGAGGTACCTTTATATGATTGGGCACAACCCACGACAGAGAATTTGGCTACCGCAATAGAAGTCCCTCGGATACAGGCTGAGTCCTTTCAAATCACAAATAATATGTTGCAGTTGTTGCAGAATAAGGGACTATTCTCGGGGTCATACATTGAGGATCTCCAACAGCATCTGAAGAATTTCCTGTCAATTTTCAAGACTCATAGGCAACGAAACGTCACTCCGGAGGCAATAAAACTGTTGTTGTTTCCGTTCTCAGTGACAGGAGTCGCCCAGACTTGGCGAAATTCTCTCCCCATAAATTCCATTGCTACATGGGTGGAGTTAGTTAAGCAGTTCCTGAACAAGTTCCATCCACCAAACAAAACGACTCAACAAATTGATGAAATCTTGAGCTTCAGACAGAAGCCTACAGAGTCACTGCAAGAAACATGGGAACGGTTCAAAGGAATGTTAGTTATCTGCCCACACCACGGTATTCCAGAGCAGATGTTGGGGCAGCGATTTTATATGGGTCTGGCAGACAGTGTTAAGGCAAATGTCGATGCTTCAGTTGGTGGAGCATTCCTGAGCAAAACATGGAGAGAGAGCCAGAGCTTACTTGATAAAACGACATATAATTCAGGGTGGACAACCAGAGGTGCACCTATTACCCCAGTCATTCACTCAGTGCCATTAGATCCGTCCAACACTATTGCTGAAAATATGGCAACTTTGATGACATAGATGAGCATACTTACGAAGAAGGTAGAGGAGTCGGGGCAAAAGAAGCAAGTACATATTGTGGATACTACTAATGGGGGCTTATGCACATCTTGCATTAGTCAACCACTTGTTAATCAGTGGAATGCTGAATGTGATCATCCTCATTACCCGAAAAATATGAATTATGTGTCAAATTACGGAGGCCAGCGACAGGGTGGACAGAATTGGGGTTAGAAAGATCAACCTTACATGCCACCTCATCAGCAGCATAACAGTGGAAACATGGGTTCTATGGGACCTCATGGTAATGTGGCGCCTTACCAAAGGCCACAAGGGTTCAATAATCAAAATCAGCAGCAGGCGTATCACCCCCCTCAGCAACAACATGGGGGGAGACAAGAAGATGGGTTTTCCAGACTTGAAGCAATGATGCAACAGGTTATTGGGTCAACTACCAAAATCAGTGAGAGAGTAGATGCATACGAATCAACTATTAAAAATATTAAAGTGTAGATGGGCCAGATCTCAATGTCTTTGAATAATCGTCCTCTTGGGACTTTGCCTGTAGACACTCAGGTAAATCCTAAGGACCAGGGCCCAAAGCAGCTGATGACAGCTAGTCTCCGCAATGGCAGGGACTTAGACTTGGAGCAGGAGAGAGCTCGTGAAAGCAGAAAGCCCGAGACACTGATACCAGTGCTGATTGAACTTGATGATTCAACAAACCTGACCAAGGTGACAGTGCAGTCTGCTGAAGGCGAACCCAGTGCGCAAAGTGAGGCTGAAAAAGAAGTGGAGATAGCACAGGAGCCGGTAGTTGAGGTGGTGGCTGAGAAAGAAAAATCCTAAATCATTTAGAAACAGTGACCACCAGCACCATTCCCACAAAGGCTGGCCAAGTACCAGAAAGATGAACAGTACAAAAAGTTCTTGGATATGCTGAAACAGATACATATAAACATTCCTTTAATTGATGCTCCGAAGGAAATACCTAGCTATGCGAAGATGATGAAGGACTTGTTGTCCCGAAAATTCAATTTCCAAGACTTGGCAATTGTGACTCTTACTCAGACATGCAGTGGTGTAGTGACACGACCAATCGCAGAGAAGCTGTCCGATCCTGGGAGTTTTACAATTCCTTGCACCATTGGAAATTTTGCTTTTGCCTTAGCACTGTGTGATTTGGGGGCCAGTATTAATATCATGCCCCTGGAAATTTACAAGACACTGGTGATTGCTAGAGCCAGACCAACTTCTATGTTATTGCAACTGGATGACAGGACGATAAAGAGACCGTCAGGCATTCTGGATGATGTATTGGTGCAAGTGGGAAAGTTTGTGTTCCCTACTGATTTTGTGATACTGGATTGTAGAGTGGATAAGGATATTCCCATAATTTTGGGAAGGCCATTCTTGGCCACATGATGAGCCCTCATTGATTGTGAAATTGGGGAGCTCAAGATGAGGCTAAACGATGAAGAAATCACATTCAATGTGCAAAAACCCATGAGGCGACCGAGTGAATTCGCCAATTGTTCTCTCATTGATATTGTGGATGTGATAGTGGAGGAAGATGATGTGTCCTTAACTATTAAGGACCCCCTTGCTGCATGTTTGATGAATTTGGGTGAGGTTAATGGGGAAGAATTGGCAGAATGGGTGTTAGCACTTGAAGGAAAATGGGTCTGGCCGAGGGCATTCGAGTTTGAGCCATTACACTTAGAGAAGAGAGAGAGCCCGCCAGCCAAACCATCTGTTGAAGAGCCACCCAAGCTGGAGTTGAAACCACTACCATCCCATCTCAGGTATGCATTTCTTGGACCTAACTCTACTCTGCATGTTATTATCTCATCAAGTTGTTTAGATGTGCAGGCAAATCAGCTTTTACAGGTACTCACTGAGTGCAAGACTGCCATTGGGTGGACCATGGCAGACATCAAGGGGATCAGCCCGGCATACTGTATGCACAAAAGTCTCCTAGAAGATGGACACAAACCTTCCACGGAACACCAATGGCGTCTTAACCCAAACATGAAGGAGGTGGTGAAGAAAGAAATTATCAAGTGGTTAGATGCGGGAATCATTTCCCCCATCTTTGACAGTAACTGGGTTAGCCCAGTGCAATGTGTTCCAAAAAAGGGTGGCATGACGGTTGTGAAGAATGACAATAATGAGCTAATATCGACAAGAACCGTCACTGGATGGAGAATTTACATGGATTACAGAAAGCTAAATCTTGCCACCTGGAAATATCACTTCCCACTTCCCTTCATCGATCAAATGCTCGAAAGGCTGGCAGGGAGGTCTCACTTTTGCTTCCGTGGATGGGTACTCGGGGTACAACCAAATTTCCATTGCCCCAGAAGATAGGGAAAATACCTCCTTCACATGTCCTTATGGGATATTTGCCTTCAGAAGGATGCCATTCGGCCTATGCAATGCACCTGTCACATTTCAAAGGTGCATGATGGCCATATTCACTGACATGGTCGAGGATATCATGGAGATATTCATGGATGATTTCTCAGTGGTGGGAAATTCATTTGATGAGTGCCTAGCAAACCTGACCCGTGTGCTAAAGAGATGCATTGAGACGAATCTTGTGCTTAATTGGGAGAAGTGCCATTTCATGGTACAAGATTGGATCATCTTGGGGCACTTGGTGTCGAGCAAAGGAATTGAGGTGGATCATGCCAAAGTAGATGTGATTGAAAATCTGCCACCACCCACATCGGTTAAAGCTATACGTAGTTTTCTTGGGCATGTCGGGTTCTACCGGCGATTCATCAAAGATTTCTCCAAAATAGCCAACCCTCTATGTAAGTTGCTTGAAAAAGATAACCCCTTTGTGTTTTCTAATGATTGCAGGGTGGCTTTTGAGGAGCTGAAAAAGCGGCTAGTCACGACCCCGATAATTGTTGCCCCCGACTGGGAGCAACCGTTTGAACTCATGTGCGATGCTAGTGATTACGCAGTGGGAGCCGTGTTAGGACAGCGAAAGGATAAGATAATTCACCCAATCTACTACGCAAGTAGGACATTGAGTGGAGCTCAGCTGAACTACACGGTGACCGAAAAAGAGATGTTGGCAGTAGTGTTCGCCTTTGACAAGTTCAGATCATACTTGACCGGGTCGAAGTTAATTGTGTACATTGATCATGCAGCCATCAGGTATTTGATCGAGAAGAAATAATCCAAGCCGCGCCTAATTAGTTGGGTGCTGCTGCTGTAAGAATTCGATCTAGAGATTCGTGACCGCAAGGGCACGGAGAACCAAGTCGTAGACCACCTGTCGCGACTTGAAGGTGCTGAAAATGCAGTGGAAGCAGAGGATATTCTGAAAACCTTTCTAGACGAGCAGCTACTCGCCACGAGCATGAAGGATGTGCCATGGTATGCAGACATTGCAAACTACCTGGCAAGTGGTATTGAGCCTTATGAACTCTCATCTGTCCAAAAGAAACGATTTTATCGTGATTGCCGTAATTATTATTGGGATGAAACTCACTTGTTTAGAATTTATATTGATAACATTATCCGGAGGTGCGTCCCCGAGATAGAGCAGTTTTCTGTTTTGCAGGCTTGTTACGCATAAGCTTATGGAGGGCATTTTGGAGGAGTTCGAACATCAGCTAAGGTGCTAGTGGCCGGATTCTACTGGCCAACGTTGTTCAAAGATGCTCACCAATGGGTGAGGGCTGCAATGAATGTCAAAGTACGGGAAACATATCCCGTCGTCATGAGATACTCATGAACCCGATACAAGAAGTTGAGGTGTTTGATGTTTGGGGGATTGACTTCATAGGTCCCTTTGTCAGCTCCTACGGCAATAAGTACATAGTTGTTGCTGTAGACTATGTGTCCAAATGGGTGGAAGCTGCATCACTCCCTACCAATGATGCAAGAGTGGTGGTGGGGTTCTTGAAGAAAACATATTCACCCGTTTTGGGATCCCAAGGGCCATTATCAGTGATGGAGGCACTCACTTTTGCAATCGTGTCTTCGAGAAGCTGCTAGCTAAGTATGATGTGCGCCACAAGGTGGCAACCCCTTATCACCCTCATATGAGCGGGCAGGTTGAGATATCAAATCGAGAAATCAAGAGTGTTCTAACAAAAACGGTGAACTCCACATGACCTGATTGGGCGAAAAAGCTTGATGATGCACTCTAGGCCTATAGAACTGCATTTAAAACTCCAATTGGTATGTCACCGTATAAATTGGTGTTTGGAAAGGCCTGTCACCTGCCGGTAGAGCTAGAACATCAAGCTTGGTGGGCACTGAAACAATTGAACATGGATCTTGATGTTGCGGGCACCAATTGAGTCACTAAGCTGCATGAGTTGGAAGAATTCAGGTATCAAGCATTTGAAAGCACAAGACTATATAAAGAAAGAATGAATAGGTTACACGACAAAAACATTGTAGATCGCAACTTCAAACTCGGAGATAAGGTATTGCTCTATAATTCAAGATTGAGATTATTTCCGGGTAAGCTCAAGTCCCGATGGTCTAGACCATTTCGAGTGGTCGAAGTGTTTTCTTCTGGTGCTGTAGAGATTGCTACTGAAGATGGGTCCAATGCCTTCAAGGTTAATGGACAGAGATTAAAACCGTTTGTGGGGATGGATGAGACCTTAAATAAGCTCATTCTCCGTCGTGCCGCGACGTTAAATCAGGCGCTTCATGGGAGACAACCCATTGATTTGTTGTAATTGTCGTGCCACGACATTAACTAAGGCGCTGGTTGGGAGGCAACTCAATATATAGTGTTTTTAGTGTAAGTACTAACATATGCAGGTGTGCGTGGGAAGGGGTGAACACAAGACACCCAAGAAATAAGAACGAAAAGAACAAAATTTACTAACACCTGGACTAGCGCAACCGCTCTATGCTCGCGCTAGAGGTCGCACTAGTCGACTTTCGTTCTGCCTCCCAGTCCTCGCAACTAGCGGGACCACGCTAGTGGTCACGTTAGTGGACTTTCAGTCTGCCTCGTGACCCCTGAACTAGCGCGCTCGCGCTACACTCGCGCTATGCTCGCGCTAATCCGTCTCGACACCAGGTAAGTTTTCGTTAACTTTTTAATTTTTTATTTATTTTCTTTTTATTTTTTCCCAACCACACAATTAACCTTTTACCTCCCCTCAGAACCTACCCCACCCCACCCACGACCCCTACTCTCCCTCTCACGTTATAACTCCCTCTCCCGATAAACCCTCCCTCTTCTTCGACTATTCTTCTACCTCCCCTTCCCCAAACCAAACAAAATCTCTGCACTTCTTCTTTTTTCTCTTCAAAGCCCAAGAACTCCCAAGACCAAGTCTCACTCAACCCCCATAACTCCATCTCTCTCTCTCAACTCTACAGGTATGTATCTTCTGCACTAATTTTCTTTTAATTTTGTAGTTTCCCTTTTCTTTTGTTAAAAATTGTAGCTTTTTTCTTTTTTAGTAGAGATACTTGATAGTGATCGATTTGTACGGGTGGTTGATTATATATGGAGTGTGGTCTGTTGTGATTGTGTTGGATGTAGTTTGGGGTTATGGTGGTGGTGCTTGACATCCAATATTGAGTAATTTGGGGTTTAAAGTGAATAATGCCCACCACCTTTTGTGAAAATTCCCCATTGACGAGAATTAATGTGACCAACTGTAAGGTGAAGTCTGAGTAACCACAGTTGGGTCACCATGTTGTGCTGAGCTAATAATGTGCTATTTGTAGGTAAAATGCCCCCACGCAAGCGTCAAGCCACAAGATCGTCTTCAAGCAGACCACAGGCTCCTCCGAGCAGGCTCCTCTTCGAGCTGACAAGTAGGAGCCCCCACTGGAAGGCCATGAAAATCAGTTGACACTAGGCCTTTCGACAGCAACAAATTTGTCTCAGTGAAGGCTCAGGATCGTTTCGCGGCAAAAGAAGATAAGTCAACAATACCTGAACGGGGCATGGATACCCTAGCCATCCAGCAGAACTGTACCAAAATGCATGACGAGTTGATGAAGAGTCATTTGGACGTCTTCTTTGAGGAGCCTGATGAGGCCAATGAAATGATCCTCAGGGAATTCTATGCCAATTCCCCAGAGCACAAAATCTATGTTGTCACAGTGAGGAGGAGGCAGGTTAATGCTTTAATGGAGAACATCGGGAGAATTTACAGGCTGCCACCACCAGTGGATGGGAACGAGGATGGCTATCAGAAATATGGCAAAAGGTGGGCCACCTGGGATAGGTTCCTCCCCACCATCTGTTAACCGGATGCGGAGATGAGGTGGTACAAATACGGGAACAAGTTCCACTTATCAGCCCTCAAGTTTGAGGCAAAATGTTGGTTCTACCTCATCAACAACAGACTTTTTCCATCCCAGAACACCTCGAAGGTGAACATTCCTCGAGGGTGTTTGATTTGGTGTTTCATGACGGGTAGCGAGTTTGATGTGGTACGGGTCATTCACGAGGAGATATTCGAACGAAGCAAGGTTCAAAGGTATGCTTTCTTCTACCCGTCTCTCATCACTCGATTGTGCCTAGAGGATAGGGTGCCAGGCGACCTTGCAGTGGATGGCGGGGTGCCAACAGTGTACACCTTCAAAGCCGATAGGGTTACAACGGGTAAGGATGCGGTGGTGGCAGATGAGGACTTGGAAGGGCATGACTCTGATGAGGATGAGACGAATGAGGAGCCGCATAATGTGGAGGAGGAGATTGGGCACATGAAGAAAGAGCAGCCCGCTCAGGAGCAGGCTGCGGATGTTAGAGGCCCGTCTAGGGCCAGTCGGGGACATATATTGGATCACCTGGAGCAAGATGTGGCCGGTTTGAGGACCTCAGTGACTGAACCGGGGTAAAGAGTTGATGCTATGGCTGCTCAACAGGCAAAATCAGAGAAAACGATCATGGGCTGGCTGCGTGCCCTGGGTCATGCTTGTGGCATGAACCCAGGATCTGTCTCCAACCAAGACTGAGCTTTCAGGGAAGTCCCCTTACTTTACTCTGTTATTTTTATTGGCCATGAGGACATGTCCTCATTATAAGTTTGGGGTGGGGGAAGGATTCCTTGTTTATGTATGTTGTACAACTTGTTAATTGTTTTCTTTGATTTTATTTAGAATTAGGATAATTGTAGTTGTTTTTTTCATTGTTTTCTTTTAAGGTTGTTTTTGGTTTTTTTTTGTGACTGTAAATAGTGTACAATTAATTAAGTCGTCTTGGCCCGACGACGGATCCCTTCGACGGGGTTCTTGAGGGTCTAAGTCGACCAAAACAAAATATGTAGTGGACTCTTCCTGATTCCGTATTTCTTAGGCAGTTTTCTTGAGGGAAGTTAGTCCAAAGAAAACACCAAAGAGATTTTTTATTTCCTTTTTAGGTAGTGTAGTAACTCCCCCTTGGTTTTTATTTTGACCACGGTTATTTTCCAAAGGTTTAGCTTGAACCGGGTATAGTTAGTTTTCTTTTTATTTTTTTTAGTTGTTAGGTTTCTTTTGGGCAAGGAGCTGAATTGCAAAATGCATCCCTTAGTGTGTTACACCCGAACACCAAAGACCCTAGGGTATGACACTTAGTCTCATTTGTTGACTCTTGTAGAATGCCTTAATTTTGCATGTTGTAACTAACTTGAATGCTCAGTGGAGTGTTTTGATGAACCAATCTGGAGTGAATTATGTGCCATGTGTGTGTAAGGTATTTTGCATTATACTCTATGTCCACATTTGATACCTAGAACTTGCGCTGTGTATGTGCAAAGCGAAATAGTAGTTTGTTCAGTCTTAGAAGTGATATAGACATTTCTTTGTTAAGCCAGACATAAATATGTATCCACATGATTGCAATTCACCATAGTTAAGCCCTTTGAGCTTATAATCCTGTTTCGTTGGCAACCACATTACAAACCGTACCCAATTGTTTGAATAGCCTGCATGTTTGAACCTTATACCGTCTATAAGCACTTGAATTATAGAGAACATGTAAAAGTCAAAGTGTGGGGTGGTGGTCTGGGTTTTGAGTGGAATCAACGAAATAGAAAGAATGGTGCGAAGCATAAAACAGTGAACACCACTGGAAAAACAAAATATAGGAAGAAAGAAGGACAATGAATAAATGTAGTCCTTGATGAATGGTGAATTGAGAAAAAATTGCACCTAAGGAAATTTTGGGGTAATCTAAAGAGAGGTAGAAATTCTGGCCAAACATAAGAATGGGCTGAAAGCTACAGTAGTTGTATTAAAAGTGCTTAGGGAGGTTAGTCACTATATCTAAATATATCCTACCCGTCCCTTAACCTACACTACAACTAAATGAAGACCTAATTTATCTTATACTGAATGGACTCGATTAGTAGAGTATTACACTACGGGCAAGCATATGGTGTATCTTTGTGGCATATGAATGTTCTTTCCGAGAGTGAGTGAATTCTTTCTACTTTAAGTTCCTACTTGTTCTTAATATTACTCTTGTGGAACTACTCTCGTTTGTGTGATGTGAGGGCATGTGATTCATGACGGAAAGGTAAGTCTTGACCTTTGTATAGAGTACTTTGAGGAAGTAAGAATATTGCATGGCATGTGAGAGTCACCTCTTGAGGTATAGATGTTACATATCTAGGTACAAAGCTTGTAAAATGTTTGTGGTGTGACCCCGTAGGGAAATGCTTGATGAAAGGACCTGTGTAGGATATAATGGATTGATCGAGGGCTAGAAATGATTTAAGTGGGGTGTTGATAATAGGCTAAATGCACGTAGTTAGTGTAGGTTTACACTCCAACTTAAGGATGCTTCACTGTCTTATGGAGGTTAAATGATGTTAAATTGGCTCTAATTATTGATTTTGTGTTTCACATGAGCAAAATGTGCTATCGAGGACCTACGATGGTGATTTGAGCTAAATTGAAGAAGAAAATCCCCTTGGGAGATTTTATGGGGGAAAGGAAGGCTGAAGATTTTTTGGACAAAATAAAAGTCCACTAGCGCGACCGCACTAGTCCAGTTGACGGGACAGAATAAAAGTGCATTAACGCGGTCACTAGCACTAGCGCGACCGCGCTACCCTAATGATCGCCCAGGCAATGTAAAACCCTATTAGCGCGAGGACTAGCGTGACCGCGCTAGTCACAGTTGTGCGAGTAAATTCCCAGGGGAAAATCTGGAAGATTGAGGCAATTCTACTTAACCTATATAAGGTTCAACTCGTCCAAGGAAGCAAATTATCAGGGTTTAGAGACTAATTCAAGAATAGCAAAGACAAGAGGCAAGGAGGGCAATTGGGCATCAATCCTCATCCCCCTTCCTTGTGATTTTACCATTGTCAATGAATTCTTTTGTTATTTTTAGTACAATTATGAGTAGCTAACTTCTTTAATTATGGGTGCAATCTAAAGTGAACTATAATGCAAGTTAGCTAGCGTAACTCGAGAGAGTGCGTCTAGTATATTATCATAATTACTTGAGTGAGATTTATGATAGCCTGAGTGTTCAGATTGATAGAGATAATTAAGCCAAAACTATAGGAAATATACAAGAAGAGATTCCATCAACGGGGGAAACCATAACCTTAGACCTTTATCGTAATTGTTTAAACCTCAGCAGTAGTTATTAGTTATTCTCTAGATTTCGTATTTTCATTTAGTTGTAATAGTAAAAATATCGTAAATTAATTTTCATTCTCTACTCTCTAACTTAAACATATTCCACGTTTGTTCTATAGATTTATTGCTTTCCATTTATTGTGTTCATTAATTGTTCTTTGTTTATTGCTCATTATTGATCATAAAGGGCTACCCTCGAGGTCCTCCATATTGTTATTTTTTCATCGACCGTTCTCTGCTAAGCCTACTAGCTCGACCTCGAGGCCTAACTTTTGCCACCTCGAGACCTCGTCTCACAACTGTTCGGTTTGCATATCACCATTGTCCCTTGCTTTTATATCATTTTCATAACTCACACTTAGCTTCTATTGCCTAACAACTAGTATTAAAATAAATCACATATTTTTAGAAACACAAAATCAAATATAATTGTATTTATCATTTTCAAGGTAAACACAGATAAAAAATTATGGAATGTAATTACCTCAACCCCGCCAATGTTGTTCACTGAAGAATTCACCTCCAAATCATTCCAAGGATCCATCACCTCGAAGGACTGCAAATTGTGAAGCATCCAAAACTCAATCAAAACTGGAAGAGTTTATGGTCCAACAAAAAAATTGGAGTCAATAAATCAACGAACTATTCTGGCTTTATTTGCGAACATAAGTGCACGATTACCGACATCATTGAGAATGGAATTTCACATTTCGATTGTAGTACCCCCGAGGTTCCAATATTAGGGGGCTCCCAAATGATATTGGATTTGAAGAATCATCTATGATTGGTAATTATGATTTACAAAATTTAGTACGAACTTTGTAGAAACAACTCAAGGAGCAGAATGAACGTATCAAGCAAATTTCGGGAGTTCCATCTATTGTCAAAGGAATCAACCTGGATAAATATTCTCAATAGCCATGGAATCCAAATATTGCTTTATTGCCGATTCTGAAGAAGTTCAAGATGCTGAACATACCGAAGTATGATGGAACATCAGGTCCCCAGGATCACTTTATAACATATACAATCGTAGTTGAAAGAAACAATTTGATAACAGTGTTCGGAGAAACACTCACAAAGGGTGCATTAACCTAATATTCTCTTCTTCTAGAAAATTCAAATAATCTTTTGCTGAGCCCGCATAGGCCTTTGTTAAGGCACATACGAAGCCCAAAAAGTTGAAAAATGAATGGAACACATTTTCCAAATCCAACAAGGAAGCATAGAGATGCTCTAGGAATTCGTGGTTAAATTTCATCCAGAAAGAGTGTTACTACCTTTTATTTTGGATAATTCAGTCGTGGTTGCCTTTGCAAAGAATTTGAATGAAAATAATTCCGAGGCGATAAGAAGGTTGAAGCAAAGTTTACGAGAATCCTCACAAACAACCTGAAATAATGTATACAACCAATACGACACCAAGCTTTGGATAGAGGAGGATATAGTTCGATCTGGTACGGACAATAGGCTCGAGAATAAATACAATGAACGTCCAAAGAGCACATCAAGAAGGCTGGACTCTGACCATAAAAATTCAAGGATCCATTACGAGCCCCATAGTGGACCATTGCAAAGTGATACCGAGAGAAGATATGATCCAAATCGAGATACTCAAGGTCCTAATCAGAAAAGTAATGTTGGTCTTCACATACGGGTAAAGAAATCGAAGTGCCAAAAATTGAAGACTACAAATTTAACATGAGTATTTCCAAGTTGGTGGATGTATTAGGAGAAATGGGAAGAAGGTAAGATGGCCTAGAGAGATGAGGTCGGATCGCAGTAAAAGAAGTTAAGAATTTTTGTGCGAGTTCCGTCATAACCATAGACATAATACTAAGGATTCCAGGATTTTTCAAAGTGAGGTGGTTGTCCCTTAAAATATGGGTACCTCATGGAATTAAAAAGCAAAAAGGGAATGCAATCCTACATAAAGAATCAAAACACGGACGAACCTCTAAGAGCTCCTCTCCCAAACGGACAGTTAATGTAATCTCTAAAGGTGAAGAAGTTAATGTGTTAATATTCACAACAACAAAGAAGTTCACTAAGGTGTCAATTAAGCACGAGAAATACTCCTCGAAAATGTTGATGGGAGTAAGCATAAACTTCGATGATGAAGATGCAGATGACTTGAAAATACCACTTGGCGATACACTGGTAATTACGTTACATATTTTAGATACTGATATAAAACAGGTTTTGGTTGATTGAGGTAGTTATACAAACATTTTCCAGCTAGAAGTGTTTTATTTTTAATTTTATTTTAATTAAAGTTCACTAGGCATTGTGCTTAGAGGTGATTTCCATATATGTAAATTATAGTACAACAAAGGAGGGGGGCATAAACCTGACCTTCGGAATAACACGAGTGTACACTTGGTTGTCCAAACTTGACACCAAAGTGAACCTTGAAAGCTGTGAAAAGTTAGACCTATGATGAAGTGCCCATTGCCTATCCAACATTGGTAGATAATTGGGTGTACAAAAATGGTGAAGTAAGCCTAGGTCAACTATACAAACATGCACAAATGAACCTAAATCTACTAAGCAAAAGAGTTGGAAGGTTATCTTCCATATACAACAATTTCTACAACTCGTAAAAGTGTAGAATCTCCCTAACAAATATGACAAAAAACATGTGAGTGGAGTGGGGACTATATTCAACTTTGCTTTGACATTGGGGTCAAAGAAATCCAAGTTGAAGATAGTTGGCATAAAGGCCCTTGTAACTGGGCAGAAAAGCTGTTTTTGTCTTATCATTTGACAGAAGAGAGTGAGCATTGGCTTGATTATGGAATCCAAGGTAACATGAAACAAGGAGCGTAACCGATGGCTTCTGGCTTCTGAGAATGTTGGTGCAGTGTGTGGACTTTAACTGCCGGAATCTTAAAGGAATGCATAGCATTATAACTAGGTTTGGACCCCTAGAACTGTCCTGTTGAGAGTGTGCTTGATGAAATGTCTGATATTGAGATCCAGTGATGTTTTTACTAGTGAATCTATATTTGGAGATTAGAGATCTCTAGGGAATCCTGTTGATGGTGTTTGACTGAATCTGTGTCAACTTAACAGGATCTTTGTGGTAGGCCTAGGTGAATTGACATACCTGCAGGAGGTTGAGCATATGGGATGCTAATACCACTCCTTGCAGTACAACAATAATCTGACCTATCTCTAATACCTCCAAAATAAGATGAAAGTACACCCGGTCGTCCAATCTGACAACCAAGTGAAACCTACCATATACAACAAGTTCTACAACTAGAGAAGGTGTAGAAAATCCCTAGAAAGTGTAGCAAAAAACAAGTGTATGTAGAGGAGACTATCTTCAACTTTGCTTTGAAATTGAAGTCAAAGAAATCCCAGTTGAAGATAGCTATCAAAAAGGCCCATACATTTGGGAAAATGAGCTGCTGCTGTCTGTTTTTTCTGAAAGGAGTCAGTGAACATTGTCCTGCTTCTATCATCTAGAAATCGAGGCAGCTGAACTAAGCTGAAGTCTTCTGGCTTCTGGGAAGGTTAGTGCATTGTGTGAATTTTTGTTATTGGTAAGTGATGTAGAGAAAAGTCAGGGTAGCTAGGTCTGGGCCCCTAGATGTGTCCTGCTAATAGACTGATTTCTCAAGTGTCCATTGTGAGCCTCCAGTACTGTTTCTGTAAATGCCTTTGTATCTGAATTGTGTCAAGTTGTCAGGATCTCTGTGACAGGTCCAAGAGGATTGGTTCATTTGCAAGAGATTGAGCATAAAATATGCTAATACCACACCTTCAAGATGCATCAATAATCTGAACATGTCCTTAGTACCTGCAAAAAATAGCAAACATGTTAGAAGAAAAGAGTCAGCTCTCAGGTTCTTGTGTGTTTTAGGAATATTGAAAAAGGCTGGAGTGTGAGTGATGAGGGTGTTCTGTGGATTAAGAAAGGGAGGTTGTAGGACATTGGTCAAAGAGACATGTAAAACAGTTGCAACATATTGAGGATGCTTCATATCATGATCCTTAAATTCTTCCTTATTATGAAGTTGAGTGGTGGAAATGTTACCCAGGTTCTTATGGGTTCTGAGTGTCAAGTCGTGTTAATTATGGTTTGTAAGGAAATGAGTGGTTGTACTGTGTTGGGGTGGGATTCATTTGATTGTGCAATTATCAGATTCTAATGGTTTACCTCCATTTCTTGATCCTTTTCAGATGTAGAAACCACACATAGAAGAAGGATCAAGAAACAATGCATTCCATTGTATAATGAACATGTGAAAAGGAAAAAATTGTTAGTGCAAATTGGTGCTTCAGTGTTCACTCCCCTGTTGATTTCAGCAAATCGTGTTCCTTGTATTTCCATTGATC
Organism: Nicotiana undulata; assembly: GCA_005239495.1. NCBI lineage: Eukaryota > Viridiplantae > Streptophyta > Magnoliopsida > Solanales > Solanaceae > Nicotiana > Nicotiana undulata. Next base: position 31,310 of record MDKH01100829.1, read on the forward strand.
AATTGTCTTGGACTGATAGGATTGTCCCCATGTATTCCTGGTGTTTAAACATAAGCCTTAGAAGATCTGGACGTGGATGCATTGTCAGATGACTACTGAATTCTGTTTGTCAGTTTGTGTAAGAAGGCCGGGGTATCTAGCTGATCAAGTCTGACTTGACCTCTGATGTGGGAAGGTAGGTCAAGTACAATGTTGTAGTGTGTTACTTGTTGAAGCTCATAGCTGAGTTTGGACAATGAATCTGTTGGAAAATTAGCTTCCATGTATACATGAGAGCATCTGAATTCCTCACATTGTTGACAAAGATCCTTCAGCTTCTGTATGCGCATCTGTAATGTCCATGATGGTTCATAGTTGTTGTTGATCCAATTTACCAACAAAACATAGTTAGCTTCTAAGTGAAATTTGGTGAAACCACTGTCCAGGCACCACTGAGCACCAATAGTTGCAATCTCGATTTCAGCAAGGTTATTAGTGCCTCACCATGGGTCTAGATATTGCATGGATAAAGGAACCTTGTGAGTCTCTTACAATGATACCAACACCAATTCTTCCTGGATTGCTAAGGGCACTACCATCATTGTTAATTTTCACAAAATTTTCTTGTGGCTTCTTCCACACAATTTTGGTGATGGAGGTGACATGATTTAGATCTTCAACCGTGGTGTATAGAGCAGGCCATTTGGAGGTCCAGTTTATGTGGGGGTAACTGGTTTTGAGGAGGAGATGAATATCAAAGTCAATGGAGTAAAGGACTCAAATCATGGATGAAGGTCTGCCTCCATATGTTCTTCCAAATATTCGAGCAGATGATAGTAGGGGTGGTGTCTAGGAGCATTTGATGTACTACATTCTTGCTTTGTTGTAACCACCATTTCATCAGTGTAAGTGTCACGCCCCGAACCTGGTCCTAGACGTAACACGACACTCGGTGCCTGACTACATGTGACCGAACGAACCACCTGGCTGGCTGAATCAACATGTGATATCATAACATATTGAATACAGAAGATAAACTAACACATGCTGATATACTGAATGTCTAAATTATATAAATCAAATGCGCAAACACTAATATAAGCTTGAAACATATATGTAGCAATATTGCGTAACTTTAAATGCATGTGACTCTATCTAACTGTTACTCTAGTCTATAAAGCCTCTAATAAAGCACTGAAAACACTGAGTGTCTGAAAATACTGAAGATTGTAAGGTAATGATAATGCCTCGAAAGAACTGGGGATCACCAAATAGCTGGTACGAGAATCCTAGCGCTCTCAATCGTCAACCTGTAAATCACGATGCAGGCCCCGGGCAAAAAGGGACATCAGTACATTTGAACTGCACTGGTATGTAAAGCAACTGAAAGAAATAATTATAAATACTGAAACTGAAACTAAGCTGATGACGCGAGAATTGATAATTGATAACTGAAATGATAACTATTGAAACTGAAACTAAAATGATAACTGATAACTGAAAAAAGGAAGTAAGGATATGAATACTCCCTCTTCTGAATGATGAACCACCTGTTTATTTGAATAAATAAACTGTGGCCTCAGGCCTAATATATTTGTGCACAAACTGCGGCCTCGGGCCTAAGTATACTTATACATAACTGCGGCCTCAGGCCCAAAGATGCATAAAGCATAAACTGCAGCCTCAGGCCCAAAGACGCATAAAGCATTAACTGCGGCCTCTGGCCCAAATACAGGGGTTCAACATTCAGGGATTTAAAATTAGGAACCGAGAATCATATTGCAATACATGATATTAAAATACTAAATCGTATTGAATTAAATGATACTCGAATGCTGAATAGAACTATACTGAGACATATATTCATGAAAACTGAAACTTCAACTGTTTATGACATGCTGAGTAATCTAGACTGAGACTCATGGGCATCAAAACCAAGTCTATATTGATTACACACTGATTTCACAACGTTCATAAAAAAGTCATGAACGAGTTACGAAGCTAGAGAATCAAAGTTCTGTAACTATTCAAGGAACTAGGCGTAACTATATTTCTGAGGCAATTAGTAACGTGGTAAAAGAAACATAGTGTAGGGAGAATTATTAACATTCCCAAACATAAGCGTTAGCCTCACTTACCTTAACTTCCTTCTCTTGAGCATAATACAACATTCGCCAACCCTTTCAACTTTAACCTATATCAATACAAGTCAAAGGGATTCCAAATTAGCAACAATAGTCATGTTTTGGTCACTTAGGCATTTTACCAAACACTTGGTGACATAAAGCTTCATAGCCCTTATTAATGGTGTTTCTACACCCAATAACCCATTATCTTGCTCCTAGATAAATTCTAAAGTATCAAATGGTTATAATAAACATCATTCTTCATCACCCATAAGGTAAACAACACTCTTAACCAATAATACAACAATCAACAACCCAAACCTATAACCGTTCATGCTTTTATATCAAACCCATCAACACATATCTCATGAACTAGAGTCTATAATTATTAATCCAATGTTAAAATCAATTAGAGGGTGAAGACATTACCTTTTTGAAGTTCAATCCCCTTTGAGTTCTAGGGTTCCTTTTCTCAACAATGATGTGTCACGACCCGAAATCCCACCTTTCAGGCCGTGACTGCGTCTAACGTTGAACCCGCTAGACAAGCCAACGTATACAACATTATTGCCTTAATAACACAACGTAACAGTATTTAAAACTATTAACCTTCAAACATTTACTGGAATAACTCGAATTCATTAATGTCCAACCTTTTTCGAAAAAAACATCCCACACAATTAACTCTTCAAAACTTTACTGAACATCCCAAATCACTTCAAAATGTTTCACAGCAGAAAAATAATGATATTATCTAAAAACTCAAAATGAAATGATAAGACATCCATAACGAACAATCCCAAAACCGGGGTGTCACCACCTCACGAACTAACTAACTGAGTGCTAAATACAAAGTCTGAAAGAAATATATAATTGTCTTGGAACTAGAAGAAAAAGGCAAGACAATGAGGAAATCCAAATGTAGGAGAGACACCAAGGCCCACGAACGCCAGCGGGTATACCTTGAAGCTCTGGGTGGACTGAAGGTGACTTCCTCAATGTGGTCCACTAGGTCCGGGTGCGGGATCTGCACAACATTAAGAAGTGCAGTGTAGTATCAGTACAACCGACCCCATGTACTGAGTAAGTGCCGAGCCTAACCTCGGCCGAAGTAGTGACGAGGCTAGACTTGACATTAACGATAACCTGACCTATTCTACAGCAGGTAACATGAAATAACACGAGGCAGGAGATAAACCGGCAAGTAGGGGATACAGGAGCAGTAAAGGGGGGACAAGTGAAATAA
>MDKH01144175.1:0-35471 GCA_005239495.1 Nicotiana undulata
CTCGATCAAATACAGTATCGAGTGCCAGTCGTGCCTCCCCTAGTTTGGGGGCGTGACAAATTTTCTTCCCCTAATGCTGGGATCACAAACACATATCCACAACTTTCTTTGGGGACCCATCATTATGCATTGTGGTAATAATTAAATCATATTGAACATTCATATTTTTAGATGGAAATTATTTGGTTCCTCACCCTAAACCAATTGTGATGGGGAGAATTTATCATAACTTGGCTAAATGCGTACGAGTGTTGCTGTATGTTAAATAATATATCTCATAACCAATGGTTTAGCTATAATTGGAGGCATACAATTTTTGCTAAACGAAGTTGGATTTAAACCAACAATATCAAGATAAATTATCATAGTTTATAGCCAACCGGTCATGCCAACTAATATTTGTTTAAGTAAACATTTAATTTACTATGGCATGTGATTTCATCATCATGTTTATACATCTGTAGTACAAAATTTATACTACAAATAAAAGAAAAATCGGGTAACCTTTCATATTTACCCAGTATGATTATAGTAATATAAAGATATCCAATCTTCCTTTCATTTATAGTCTCAAATGCCAACCACTTTGGCTAATATGTTTGAAACTCAAAAAGTTTCTTTTGAGACTTACTATAATGTCATGAACAACTTCATTTATTCGGGTAGTAACAAATCAGTTTTCCGGAGCTCTTAACTGCTTTTGTATTACAAGATCTTTGTCACACTATCTATATGGTGAATGAGAAAATCGTTTTATTGTAATTGTCATGGTCAAAATCATCATAAGCAAAATCATTTATTGCTTAATTTTACCTTTAATAACTTTTTATAAGACATGACAAAATATTTTTGGCGTACCACAGATACGCGACCAATGGCATAGTCATGTAATCACATCGTAAAATTCATTATCTTTATTTCTCTCAAACCTCCTTTAGAGGTGAGTTGTAGTATTTATTCAACCACGCATAACTACATTCTTATGCATAATTTGTATCATATATATTTTTTGACATTCACATTTAGGAATGAGCGTGCATTTACAATGCTTATCACAAGTCATATTTTCAACGAATGGACTATAATCACGTGAACGTGTCTCGTATTAACATATCACATTGATACATATTCCTTCACCTTTGAAGGATCATTTTGAGAACCCTTATTGTTCTCCTTTTTAGAATTACAATAATGATGACTATTCTTATTTTGATTTTTGGTCCGGCCACGTTCATTGGTCAACCATTTATCTTCATTTAGACTTATTGTGCACCGCTATCACACTCGCTTCAAGAGTGGAGCAAATCAAGTGGGACAATTTGGGACAATCTTCATGTCTTTTCATGAAAAATATATTATTTTTCTTCAGGCATCATTATATCATCAATATGGTGCATTGGGACTCAATGCCTTACCTATATAAAGGTATGATAGGTCATAATACGTTGGGACTCGAATCGAACGTCTTATTATCATGGTGCACTATGGTGTCTTACCCTCAAGGTGTGATGGGACTTGAAACACACTGTCTTACCCTCAACCAATGGCATAATAGGTGAAAGTGCACTGAGACTTACTCTCGAGCCTCTAAAAATTTATCACTTTGTGACTATATGCACAAGTTAATTAAGTTTCAAGTAGACATATAAAATATAACTATTTTGTGGTCAGAACATTTCTGGTAAACTCTATTAAAGTTTAAATGGATCATAAAATCATTATCATAATATTTCTTGAGCCTCTCTCAAAGATATTATTGTTCTCGGGGTATACCATGTCTATAGGATTTGATATAACCCGACTTTCCTTCACTCACTTCAACCAAACAGTAAGTAAAACAATTTATAAAAAGTACAACATAAAGGTAAAACACAGATATAGTACTAATACATATATTCAGTATTTTCATCTTTATATTACCTGAAATGTGACACACACTATTAGGAACAACTCACCAGCTGTAGCTTCTGCATCATACTTGAAAATGATGAGTCAGTAGCAAGCATCGAGTAGGCCATAGATACTGGAAAATACCTCTTCTAGTAGTCTTACTAATCGCTGCTAACTTTCAAATTAACAACATAATGAATTAAGACCGTACTTTCTCATAACTTTTCTTCTATTGGTAAAAGTGGTGTACACCATAACTAATACCAGACAACCGTCAAAGTAGAACTAAATTAGAAAAATTAAACCGGAATTTAGAAACGTTTAGAGACTCGTGCGGTTAAGAAACTTAGCTCAAAGTAATAATATAAAACAAGAAAATAGACAAGAATATAGAGAGCAAGAGATAGAGCTTCTTATTTGTTTCAAGTGTATACAATGTGATGCCCAAACACTCTATTTATAGGATGACATTAAGGTATTACAAAGGCCAAATACATATACAACCCATTGAACTTGGCTCCATTTTTTTTTTGACACTCTATCTCAATCTTGTTCCATTTTGGCCCTCCAACTCTATTTTTTATGTTTCATTTTAACACGAAAGCTGAGTAGTCACATAGTGTGAATTGGCTCACCTGGTAGGCGCGTGAGGCATATTGTTTTTGGTAAAATTCCTTCTCTAACAGTAATAAAATAACTTTTGGCCACATTTTTATTCGCCCAACTTACTTCCCCCATATTTCATCTTTATTTTCCTTCCTCATTCACTGTTTATATGGAAACCAAGGTCGATTTCTTAAAAAATATATTTTGCGGGACACTAAAATAGTTTCTCATATTTTTGCGCAAAAAATAAATAAATCAAAGTTGATCAGTTTCGTAAAGAAAATTAAATATAAAATATTTTGAAATAAATTTTATATTTTGTGAAACGTGTGTGCATGCATATCCTGAAATACCCACAAATTTCATAAACTGCTGAACCGCTAAACTTTCGAAACCGCGAACTTTCGAACACGTAACTTTATAATTTCTAACCACATAAACTTCCACATAAACCTCCGAACTCATAACTTTGGAACTTGTAAAATTTTGAACCTGTAAATCGAAAGATGAAAAAACTAAAACTGAAAATATATATATATATAAAAAGATTTCCCCCGGGAGGGGGGAGAGGGTGCAGAAAAACGAAAAAAACAAAAATTTGAAATTATTAAAAAAAAATTAAATAAAAGTTTTTTTTTGTGCGGGATGGAAGTGGGGGGAGGGGTGGTGCAGAAATTTGAAATTATAAAAAAAAAAAAAGCATTCGGGGGAGGGGGGGGGGTGTTAAGCAACTGAGTATTTGGATTGAACTTAGCTGACAAGGATAAAAAAAAAAGGTGTCTAAATCTAATTGAATGGTTGTTACACATTAGAAGGAAGTATGTATACACATTGTATCTTTACGTTGGATAGAAATTTTTGTGTTAAAATGACATAAAAGGAATAGGGTTGAAGGGCCAAAATGAAAGAAGATTGAGATAGAGTGCCAAAATGAAAAATGGAGCCAAGTTCAATGGATTGTCTATGTATTTGGCCTAATACAAAAGCATATCATAAACATGATAATAACAATTGAGATCATAGAGGAGGTTATGGATTTGTGGGAGTTACAACTATAATAGTAAAGAATAGTGCGAGATTAATGGAGAAGAGTAGTGAGACTAAATTCTTCCATTAATATAATTATAATATTTCATAATAGAGTAAAAATTATATACGTACTTTATTTCAATTTCTTTCTATAATGGCATAAGTTTTTTTTTCTTTGAGCATATGGTTTTTAAGGTCGTCATATTTTCCTTTTTTTTACCGAATCAGGACTTAAATTAAAATGTAGACTGGCAAAGGCAAACAGGAGAAAAAAAGAGAAGAAAAGGGGGAAAAAGAAAAGGGGGCAAAAGGAGAGGATTTATCTGATGAAAAGATTTCTTTTTAGTCTTTCCTCATTAATATTCCAATCAAATTTCAATCAGACCAAACAGGACAAGTATAGTACTAGGAGTTTTTTTCTCTTGAATATGCGCAAAAACCACTTAAAAGTGAATAAGTTCTGACATCCTTTGATCATTTGTCGGCATCGGCGCCTTACTAATCTTCTGACCTCCGGTATGTATAGCTATAAATAATTCAATACTATCACAAATTGGAAAACGATCATTCGTTATTTTTTCCTTTTCAAATCTGAGTGTTTTTAACCTTTATTTTCCTGAAAATTCAGTTCACAGGAGTTGGTGAGTATGGCGACTGAATCAGATTCTCCTCTCAACTCGACCAACGACAATTCCCAAAATCCTGGTACCTTTTTTCCCGTCGTCTATCTCAATTTTGATTGATTTCTCGTATATTTGAGTGAGCTTGAACCTTCTATTTGATTGCTGCTATTTTATCTATCAGTCCTTTGAATCATCTTTTGAATTTGATCTTCTTCAACTTTACTGTCCTTTTACCATTTAAGCGCTGTTAAAACCAACAAGTTCCTTATTAAAAAAAACTTCTGTTTCATTTGGGGGCCGGGGTGGTTGGGGAGGAGGAGCTGCTACTTTTGGTTTCCGAAGCAGTCACGTCTTTAGTAGCTTGATGTTGCATATTGGTTTGACGTTGATGCACTTCTTTCTGAATCCAAAACTAAATACTTATGTTGCCCGACAGACACTGTATATCAGAGTATCAATTAGTATTTTTTATGACTATATGGTGTCCGAGCCAGCTTGTGCCTACCTCGCCTATTGCACCAGGTAACTACTATCTCCTACCAGCACCTACCATCCATTCCAATGGGTAATATTATATTTGAGCCTTTTTGCACAACTTGCGGATTTTCCCTCTTCATTTAAAGCTACAAGCATTCCTTTGGAGATCTTCCAAGGAAGACTCCCGATCTAACTCTGCCCACTAAGGCGTAGGCAAATGAGAAAAAATCACGTGATTTTTTGCCTCTACGGGGATTTGAACCTGAGTCCTCATGGTACTCCCCCTACTTCATTGACCACTAGCCACTAGGTTACACCTTTGGTGCTAACACTTTAAGCTCTTATTCATTTTGGTTTCTTGAACAGTTTCTGTAGCAACTACTGAAGGGTTGCCAACTTAATTATCCAAATGAGTAGAGTGGTTCGATGTTTCGCATATCAAAATACTAAATAATTTTATTAGTGGTCTGATGTTTCAAACAATCGTAGCTGGACTCTATTCCAGCAGTTCCTGACATTGTTTACAAAATCTGTGAGCAACAAGATTATACTAATGGTGCTCCTACTAAATTATTGAAAAGGAGGGTGCAACAGTCGCTACAAGAGAACTCACTCAATACCCAACACAGAGTCATTTGCTGCAACCGTCTGCATAGAGAAGAAGATCTTCACTCCACAAGGAATCCACTTAGTTTATCATATACATCATCAGGGGAATAAATAGTGGATACTACTGGCTGAATTTCAATTTCTGCATATCCATTTATGATGTATGAAGCTTCTTTGACGGACAATATTTATCCTTTTGTGTTCCGGAAAATGGAGATATTATCTTGCTTTGGAGAAATATCGAATTTCTAAGATTGGACGGAGATGTACCTCTTGGTGACTGCAACTAGGTCGTGTGAACCTTGAAGACATCAAGGAGTTCTAAGCACATGTTAATTATCTTATTATCATGTGCAGAACCTTTGCAATGGGAGTAACTACTTCTTATAATGCATATAGTAGTACAATTTCGGTAATATCTGAAAAACGGTTCAAGCTAAAAAGTAGGAAAAGCTGACGTCTGGGTTTCTTTTGAAATTCTCATTTCCTTGCGCCTTCTCTTTCTGAGTCCGCCTTGCAGTTAGAAGGAAAACTCAAGTCTTGATGTGAGCTTGGATACTTGTTCTACCAAAATAATATCCATCCATCTTGTGGTTGAGAAACTGTGTGGCAGAGCATCCTTTTGCATCTACTTTTGTTAAAACCTTTTTTTTAAATATAAGTTGACTTTTGTTAAATTCTTTATTTCATTATATCGAGCTTTAGTGGATTATATTTTCTACATACCCATTTATTGGTATATGGAGTGCAGAGAGCAAGAGACTATTTTGGTTTGGAAAAGGAAGGAGATTTAATTGTTGTGCTCCACCTTGGCCCATGCTTTACTATTTCATCTTCGCAGAATTCTCTTATTTGCTCTATTATGTTTATAACTGAATTCTATCGGTGTTTGCGTTCTTTAGATTTTTTGAGTTGAATGAATTACTCAGATATCAAATCTCCATCTATATTTGTGATTTTGCACCAGCCGCTTCACAACCAGCTGCTAAAGATAATCAGGATTCCAAGCCTGAGGCTACAAGAGGGAACTCTCCAACTTCTGTATTTGTAAACTCAGAACCAGTTCGGGAGGATCAAGTCCAAAATGCCATGAAGTTTCTTTCACATCCAAGAGTTAGGGGATCTCCTGTCATGTATAGGCGTTCTTTTCTTGAGAGGAAGGGGCTCACGAAGGAGGAGATAGATGAAGCGTTTCGTCGAGTTCCGGTAGGCAACTTTCTGATGTTTGACCTTTGATCTTGGCTTAATTATTATTGAAGATTTGAAGCATGTAAGGATAAAATAAAGATGTAAATCAAAAACATGTCTCAATGACAGGATCCCACTCCAAGTGTTTCTAGCACACAGCCAGTAGCTGCAAATGAAGGTGATTCATAATGTTCTTTAGAAAGAACCTTTCCTGTTGTGTTTTGATTCTCTTTTGTCTAATTTGAGAACATGATAATGCTTCTGGTTATTCCTCTTATGACATTGCTGCTTTGATGTCTTGATGATAGATGAGAAAGTGAAATCTCCATCAAGTACTCAAACGTTGGCTGCATCGCAGAATCTGCAGCCTGTGTCAGCTTTACAGAGTAATACCATGAAAAAAATGGGATATTTTTCTCATTTCCACTGGACTCCTGCAGTAATGGCTGTTGGCATACTGGCTGCTTCAGGAGCTGGTACTGCTTTACTTTTCAAGGTATATTTAGTAAAGAGTTTCCATCTATCATGCCACTTGTTACCACATTAGCAGAATCGAGCATGTATCCTGTCATTGACTAATTTAGGATTTGATCTGATGGATCTTCAAACTGTTGAGATTTTCGAAAGACCTCTAATTGAATATTGTAGATCAAAAGTACCTTTTCTTTGCATAATTTTCTACTTAATTAGTGACCCTTAATGCTTTTCTTGAACTTCCTTTCAAATAAATATAACAATCCATCAAAACTGAAAATTCATGCTAATCTCAAAGTTCTTCCTTTTAGACATGAATGCAGCTTCTTATTTATTTCCTTTTTATTTAAACTGGTATCGGACATGCGGCCTTTTCAATGTGCAAAATCATTGCTTGTCCAAGAGAAACTCAATTCTTTGATTTTCCTTGTTTTTGGCACCTCTAGGTGCAAGTCCATGAGATTATTCCATGAATTATTTTATCGTATCGTCAATAAATTGGTAGAAATGTTAAATGCTTTTCTTTCTAATGCAATATGAGGACATTTAAGGTTCTCGATTTTACTTTTTCCTCCTATAGTATAGTGTTGGTTTTTGAGAAGCCTTAAAGCTTGTTCTACATGAGGGTAACTTACATACGGATTTTTTGTTAAGCAAGTAGTTGAGTGTTACTTATTTCGTGAGTGTTTGTACCTTAGTTCCTTTTTGGTAAACTTAGTTACTTGATTGGATATATAGAATTAGGTTTTAAGCCGTAAAAGATTATTCTCTGTTGCTTTAGTTCCTTATTTTCTTTCAAAATTTTACTTTTGGTAGTTAAACCTTGTTATAGCATAGTAACTAGTGTTTTCTCTTAACAGAAACCAAAAGCAAGCCTAGCAATCCATAAAAAGCTTATATTTGACTATTCAAGTATCTCTTGAATGTGATTTTGCTCTGGCAAATGACTTTTGCGTGGGGATGGAAATCATGGAATGGTGACCATGAAATATATTTCACCATTTAGGTCATTGAGAAACCTAAAGCAAGCCTAAGAATTTCATATAAACGTTGATATTTGATTTGACCAAGAGTATCTCTTGAGGGTAAACTTTTCTCTGATATATGAAACATTTTGCATGGTGGATGGAGCATGACCATGATGATATATTTCACTGTTTAAGTCAGTTGAGAATAGTCCATACTGTAATATGAAGGACAACTTTGTAGACTATTACATTAACCCACCCAATAATGAAAATCAATTGATCCGACTCTTCTGTTCCGTGATTCAATTAGATTCTAATATTCAAGTTATTGAACGAGGATTTTAGTTCTTGGTCTGAATCAGTCTTTGGAAATTATGCTTCTAGCCTATGTATTATATTGCTAGTATCACTATCACCCCACTTAAAATGATAATGTGCTTTTGGCAGCATACTATTGTACCTCGGTTTAAGTCTTGGATTCGCAAGGTTGTAATGGAAGAAGAAGATGAAAAAGGCACTGTGAAGGGAAGACCAAGTTTAACAGAAGAAGCGGCTCTTGCTGCAAAAGCAGCAGCAGCTGCTGCTGCTGATGTGGCCCGTGCAAGCCAGGAGATACTGGCATCAAAAACTGAAGGTTTGTTGATAAAGTTCTCTGTCGTTAATGCTGAAACAGTTTTCCTTGCGTTTTAGTGCAAACCCAAGGCAAACTTATCCAATCATTATTATTTTGTGATGAATAATCTTCCTGGCGATTTAACTTGTCCTCCACAGAGAAAAGGTACTTTGAGGAGCTAACAAATCTGTTAAACTACCAAGTACGAGAGATGAAATCAATGAGTAGTGCTTTACAAAAGCTGGAAGGTGAGTACAGAGTTGCTTCCAGAACATGCTTTTTGTACCACTTTGTCTCGTTTGTCTCTTTCTTCTCCCTTTTACCTTTCCGGTTACTATTTGGAAAAAAATGTTCAAGGTATAAAATATTTCCTTTTTGACCATTTATTGCCGTTAGAAGTAACATTCATGTAAGTTAAAGGGGATGCGTTTTGGGAAAATAGGGGGATATGACGTGTAGACTTCTAGCTGCACTTACTGAGATTAAAGAGTAATAGATGTGCCTGTAATTGAAAGATAAAGGAAGGGAGGGAGAGAGAGTAGAACTTTTGCTGATTCCATCTTCCTTTGAGGCTTGGCTACTTTGTTTTAGATCTTTTTGGCTTTAGGCCTTGGCGTTTATATGTGATTAAGCACTTAAGTCTCTGCTTGCTTGTGTCAGTACATATTTTATAGTGTCTCAAATGTCTCCTTTTTCACTCTACATATATGCCTTGACTTTTGCTTGCTGATTGGAATTTCTATGCATTCAGGGAAAAGTAGTACTTCTGGAAGAATACCTGCCAGGGAACAAGATGATCGAAGAATTTCGGTTTCCCATTCTAGGGTGAGCTATATAGTTACAACTTGACTTGCATCTTATTTTTTATTAATCTCATTGACTTTTTAAACTTCTCTTTCTGATATTCTTTGATGGTACAGCAATCCTATGCTAATGGAGAGCTGGATGTTGATGCACGTTCAGGTTCTAATATCTATTTCTAACTGCTGATTGATCTTATCATATCACTAGTTCTTTTTATGCTCATTTTGTGTGATTCGCGTCTTTTGTGCAGTGAGATCTTTGTCACCACCTGCATCTGTGGAACCATCTGGTGCACCCCACCCAAGATCTTATATGGATGTAAGTTCTTCCATCATCTGGGTTGTTACTGATTTTCCAAACTAGTAAATTGTCTCTGCTCTAGTTCCTCATCTATCTTTCCGTTACAGCCAAGGTAGTCATGCAACTTTGCTGTTCAAATATGACTGATCTGAAAGCCTGTCAACCTTACCTTTTGCTGTCATGTAGAGTTTCTAGATCAATTTATCATTTATATATTTCTGTCTGGCTCCCTTTGAAACTCTATTGAAAGGAAGAAGGGGGTGGGTGCTCCTTTTGATTTCAAGGGAGGAGATGAAAAGTTGAACAAGGAGAAATGAACTTGACGGATTTTCAGCTCATTCAATTTGTTTTGGCTTTCTTCTGAATTAAGATACTAGAAAATTATGTTAAGATTCTCCCTGGGAAGATTTAGGGAAATCAGTTAATCTAACTTTACAATCATTTTGTAGATCATGGCTATGATTCAAAGAGGAGAAAAGCCGTCGAACATCCGAGTGAGTCCAGGCTTCTGATTTCTCCAATAGACATAACCTTTAAGTTTTTGTTGAACTTTCTGTGCTCTTACCTATGTACATCTTCTGTTGCAGGATATAAATGACCAGCCACCAAATCCTAACCACCCTGTACCAGAACCTCGTGTTGGTCCAAAGCCTAAGGTCTCTTCTCTTTCCATTTTTTACCTACATTATTGGGATTCATACAATTTACCTTTTTCGCGGATAAGACTTAGAAATTCATTGTCTGACCTCTAACCTTAAATTCTAATTTTTTGCTGTGTGTATTTGTTTTGTCCTGCTGGTTCCATTTTCTATAAATCAGTGTGAAGCCTGCATTTGGACAACATATAATTATTCACTGCATTTGATGTTTATGGAGTATGCCCGTCATTGTATAGATATTTTTCATTTGGATAACAAAATTATGATTTTATCTCTTCATGATAGACCTTTCTATTTGATGTATTTTCCCTTGCCTAATCTGTGATAGACCTTCCTATGTTGATCGTGAACAGCCGTGGGAAATTGGCCAAAGTCAAAACAGTTCAGGGAATCTTCTCCAATCTCAAGGGAGTGGCGATGGCTTGAATTATGGGTATCAAAACAATCCGACGAATGGAGACAGTTCAACGCCTTGGTGGCAACGCAAGAATGCCAGAATAACAGAAATCGAAGCTGTGAACGAACAGAGGTTTGGATCTACTGCTCTACCAACAGAGGTACGACCAGTTCAGCGATCCTGGGTTCCTCCCCAGCCACCTCCAGTTGCAATGGCAGAAGCAGCTGCAGCCATCCGACAACCTAAAAAGACTTTGTTTCAGAAAGAAAAGCTGACAAATGATGAGTTGATGGATCATTCCACAGAAATATCAGATGACTTGCAGAGGATTACAAAAATCTCTGAATCAGGTGGTCTCACTGAAGTTAATGGTTCAAGTTCTGCGCAACAGTTGAGTGAGGCACCTATTACAAATGGTGACTCTATCTTGAGCAGCTGAAGCATCTTTTCTTGTACCTGTCATAAGTTTTGTTTATTTGCCAATTTGGTCTTGAGGTTTATCACAATCTTGTAAGTACATTTTATTGATGAATTCAAGATTCTCATACTTCCATTGTGCTTCTAGGTTGAAATTTATAAGTATATTTCTTAGCTTGCTCTTATGTGAAAAGATCATCTTGTTATACCAACCTCCACGATAAGCTCCATTATGCACAAAAAAGTGTTATTCTTTTTTCTTTTTCTTTAACTTAAAAAAAATGATACTTTGAAATTTGTTAATTAGCTTTCTGGAAGATAATGAGAAGAATATGATGTTGTGCAGCGAATGAGAGGCATACGCGTGTGTTGTCTATATTCTAAAATAATGTAAAGATAATTTAGAGTAAGCGTTACCTGAAAAAAGTAATGACTAGTGTGTCAAGTGAGGGATCCATTACTTAATAGATTGAGCAGGACAAAAGCCTAACTGCATTCAATTTTCAATTAAAGAGGTAAGTGGGCATTATTGAGTGCTTTCCTAATCCAAGTGTGTCGTTTTTTTTTTCTTTACTTGATTTCGCTAATGTGTAACGATGACGAATGTGATATTAATTTTTGAATCATACCATTAGAACAAATTGGTTTCCTATTTTTCCATTTGATGTATAATCTAGTTTTTCTTCTTCTTATTTGTGATTAATTGGCGGCTTAGCAGCAACACTTTTAATTAAACAACAAATTAAAGTTTTACGTGAGGCATCACAACCGTGTTTTCGACGGCGTTCAACACCAAACACCTATAAAATAGACCAACATTTTTAATTCTTAGACCAACTTATAAGACTATTGACTCCTTCAACAACAAGGGGCTGAAATTAAATTTAAAAGTTTGTATGCTCACTCCATTATTTCAATATCAAGAATTGTACTTTGGTGAAATGTTATCTATGTGGTAAGACTATATTTCTACTTTTTCCCAAGTTTTAGCTCCCTTTTTGACTGTATTCTATTTTTGTTGAAAGATCATATCGTACATAACCAATTTTTAAATGTATAAATTGAATTTGGATTAAAAACTAAAATCCTAGTTGAAAGTGTTGATGCCCGAAGACCGCATAATATTAAACAAAACAAATCATCAAAAAGAGCTCTCTTTAGTTGATTTAGGTCTCTTTATCAAGAGAAAATCTTTTCTTTAAAAGGTGCTTTCTCGTTAGTATTTTCATTTTCAATTTACAGATAACATTTAAAACCAATAAAAATCTTATCGTACTTTAAAATATCATGCGTGGACTATCTAAGAAGGAAGACAATGGCAAATTCCTTGGTACCTTAGATAAACATAAAAATGCATAAGTTATTGAGAAAATCGAAAGAATAAAAGTCTAAATTAATAAAGTGTGGGAATATAATCATATATATAGCTTCAACAATATACCATATGCAGTCCATTAGATGTGAATGATTCTCAGCTCGTCGTCATGCTTCCTTATGTCCCTTTTATTTAATCCTCCATCGCCGGCAACGCATCTTATGGATTTGATTCTATATATAATCCTACTATTCTATCTGTCCACATATATATGGTCACATAAGGAAAGGAGATAACTACTTATTCTCTCACTTAATAACTAGTACTTATTCTCTAACTTAACGCCCGCCTAACACTGATTTTCTTGAGTGTTATATTTTCAAGCCGACTCGAAAAATTGAATCAAATCAAATTAAAAATCCGATTAGGTTTGGTGTCAGTGGCGGATCTAGGATTTTCAAACTGTGGGTGCTCAACTGTTTTTAATCTAAAAATGCTACTGAGACTGGGTGCTCAATTGATGTATTTATATGAATTTACTAATTTTTTGTACAAGTAATAGTATTTGGCTCTAAAAGTAATGGGTGATCAAGCACCCGTAACCCATAGAGTGGATCTGCCACTGTTTGGTGTGATTTGATTTGGTATTGAGTAAAAAAAATCGGAATCAAACCGATATATAAATATATAATTTAAAGCTTTATATACATTTTCTGTAAAAGATATCTAGAAATATTTGTGATACTCTCAAGGGATGTAATATTAAAAAGATAATGGTTGATTCTGACTTGTTTTATCACTTTTTATCAAGTATTATTGAAATGCGTCAATCACTTTGTCTTCCTATTCATTTATTAGAATCAACTAAAACTCTTATATTTTTTCGAATTTGAAATGCTATTTTGTCGATAATTTTTAAAATTAAATACTACAATATATCATTATTTAAGTTTCATATTAATTTTTGTGTTAATTATTTCGGTTAAGCTTGAAGCACACATCAACAGAAAATTATTGTTAGACTAATAAATAATTATCATGTATTACTAACAAAACTCTCTCGTAAGAAGTTTTGATAGATTATATGTTTGTCAATTTTTTAAATATATATTCACTTATCATAATTTTATCTATATCTCTAACAAAAATGCAATGAAATAACATTCAGATAACAAGACAAAAACAAACAAAAAAACTGAAAAACAGATAAAACTGAACCAACCCAAATTGATATAATAGTTATATTGTGATATGTACATGTGGCAAGTAAGGTACAGTTGGATGCCAGCTGTGTGCCAACTGGGATGAGTTTAAGTTAGTTGTAATTAGTTGAAAAGTGTAGTTAGGAGCAGCTAATTGAATAGTTAGGCGGTTATTTGTATTTGTGTACAAATACTAGTTAGATGCAATGAAACAGTGAACTTTCCACTTCTTCTTCATTTGACCTCCTCGTCTCTTTCTGTTAGAGAACTCTAGGGCACTAAAGCTCAGAGTTAACTGGATGATTGGAGTATTTTGGCATGGTATCAGAGCTTCGATCCACGAGTAGAAGTTTGAAGTTTGTAATTGAAGATCAATTGTGAAGAAATTGAATCAACATCTGTTTGAAATTGCTCAGCTATGGCGAAAGGCTTTCTGCGGACAAACTCACCCACACTCATCCTTTGTTCATGAATCTAGGAGATACACCTGGTATGATATTGATCCCCGTGAAACTCACTGGATCGGAGAATTACGAAATGTGGAGCAGATCGATGCAGATTGCTCTTATGGCAAAGAGAAAGTTAGGGTTCGTAACTGGTACGTGTAAGCGAGATTCATTTGAGGTAGAGTTGCATGAACAATGGGACACTTGCAACGCGACAATCCTCTCATAGATTATGAACACAATATCAGTTGATCTCCTCAGTGGAATTGTGTACGCATCCGACTCATTTGACAAAGTGAATCGCATGAGGATTTTTCAAGTTCATCGACAGATCGCAACACTATCTCAAGGTACTAATTCAGTTTCTGTGTATTTTTCGAAATTGAAGGAATTGTGGGCTGAGTACGATGCAATGGTACCTCCACCTAGATGTGATTGTGCTAAATCGAAGGATTATATTGATCATTTCTATCAGAAAAGGTTATTACATTTTCTTAGTGGTCTAAATGATTCGTATGATCAAGCTAGGAGACAAATTCTGTTAAAAATAAATGCACCCACACTTAATCAAGCTTATGCTATGATAGTTGAAGATGAAAGCCAACACTCTGTTGGTTTGAGTGTAGCTACTGAAAAAACAGATCCAATAGCTATGCAAATGAATCGTGAACAAACTTATAAAGGAAGAAAACCATTTGTAGTGTGTGAATACTGCAATATGAAGGGCCATTTAAAGGAGAATTGTTATAAACTAGTGGGGTATCCTACTGATTTCAAGCAGAGGAAGAAAGGAACCTATGGAAATGGATATGGTAATTATGGGAATGGAAATGCAACTGGTTATAGAGGATCGACTGGCAATGCAGCTGGTTATAGAGGATTCACTGGTTTTGGAGGAGAGCCTGGGAATGGTAAACAACCTTTTGCAGCTGTGAATAATGTCTCCAACAATATGGAAGGTCAGTCACAAGCACAACACATCCTAGAAGGGAAGATTCCTCACTTCACTGAGGAGCAGTATAACCAGATTCTCAATCTATTGAACAAGGATGCAGAAAACATCACTCAGGTTAATATGACAGGTAATGACATATGTTGTTTCCTATCGAAATTGACAAATTATGAATGAATTGTTGATTCAGGAGCATCACATCATGTAGTATCAAACAAGGATCTACTAGAATGAGATCATTTTTCAAGGGCACATACATGTGATAAGGTACACTTACCTACAGGATCTAAGGCAAACATAACACATACTGGTGAAGCTTCTCTATTTGACAATAAGAGAATTACAAATATGTTATTTGTCCCAGATTTTAAGTACAATTTACTGTCTGTGTCAAAATTGACAAAGGAGCTCATGTGTTCAGTAGCCTTTTTTCCTCGCTTCTACATATTTCAGGAGCTTTACAGTGGCTGGGTGAAGGGGATTGGTAGAGAAAGAGGTGGCCTTTACATCTTCAATAAGGGACATGGTGATGTGGAGAAAACAGGACACACAATAATGGTTGTGACTTGCAGAGAGGATTGCAACTTGTGGCACAAGAGACTGGGTCATCCTTCCTTGTCAGTAATGAAACATATGAAGGTTGTACATACTGATAAGGATAATATTTTGATAAATAAGTGTCCTGTGTGTCCCTTAGCAAAACAGACTAGGTTGGTGTTTCCCACTAGTAATTCAAGAGCTGATTCTGTATTTTGTCTTGTACATATGGACCTCTGGGGACCTTATAAAACACCAACATTTGATAAGAAGCATTATTTCTTGACTGTGGTGATGACTATAGTAGATATACATGGATCTACTTGCTGCAGCTTAAGACAAAAGTTATAGTTTGTATCAAGTCTTTTCTTGCTATGGTCAAAACGCAGTTTGGGGTCATAGTAAAGATAATCAGAACTAATAATGGAACAAAATTTTTTAACTCACAATGCAGCTCATTATTTCGAGATCTGGGAATAATTCATCAAAGTAGTTATGTACATACACCTCAACAGAATGGGGTGGTAGAAAGTAAGCATAGACACATCCTTAACATAGCTACGACATTAAGATTTCAATCTAGAATGCCAATCAGGTATTGGGGTATTTGTATTCAAACTACTGTGTATTTGATGAATAGACTGAGTTCTACTGTGAACCAAGGGAAAAGTCCTTATGAGCTTCTATATCAGAAAAGGCCTTCTTTAACACATTTGAGAGTTATTGGGTTCTTGTGTTATGCAACAAATGTGTTGAAAGGAGACAAGTTTGGAGAAAAAGCTAGAGCTGTAGTGTTGATGGGATACTCAGAGACTCAAAAGGGTTCTTTACTTCTGGATTTTCGCACACATCAATTTTTTGTGAATAGAGATGTTACATTCAAGGAAGATGGATTTCCTTTTTCCAAGACATTTGTTACAGATCCAAGTAAGGTGCATAACACTGCTTCTACTATGGAGCAATATACCTTGTTTGATGATTGTTTTGCAGGAGAAGAAGTTCGAATTAGCAATGGAGATCATGAACATGAAGCTGTGGCACAAGATCATATCATGGCAGATGATGTTGATGGGCAGAATGTTCCTGGTGCAGATCAGGCCCTGCCATCCAGTGATGAAGAACAATTGATAGCAGACACATGGCCAGTCTCATCTCTTGAAGAGCTGCAGGTTGAGGAGGGTGAAGTAATGACACATGACCAACCTACAACTCTCAAGAGATCTACTAGAACAAGCAAACAACCCATATGGATGAAGGATTATGTGACTCAAGGTGGAAAATATGGAGCCAAACATCCTATTTCCAATCACTTGTCTTATGACAAGGTTACACCAACTTATCAAAGCTATCTTGCCAAGTTTTCTGCCTTAACAGAACCCAAACCTTCAAGGAAGCAGTTAGAGATGAAAGATGGATAACAACTATGACACAAGAGATTGCAGCTTTAGAAGAAAACAAGACCTGGGAGGTAGTAACACTTCCTAAGGGAAAGAATACAGTTGGCTCAAAATGGGTATATAAGATCAAGTACCAGGCCAATGGTGAGGTTGAAAGTTTTAAGGCAAGTTTAGTTGCTAAGGGCTACAGTCAAAGAGAGGATTAGATTATCATGATACCTTCTCTCCTGTAGTCAAGATGGTCACAGTAAGGACAGTAATGACACTAGCTGTTTCAAGAGGCTGGAATCTGTATCAAATGGATGTGTACAATGCATTCTTGCAAGATGATCTAAATGAAGAAGTTTATATGGAAATGCCAGAAGGGTTCAGAAGACAGAGGGAGCATAAGGTTTGTAAGTTACTTAAGTCCCTATATGGACTAAAGCAGGCATCCAGACAATGGAACATCAAATTGACAGATGCATTAATGGAGGCAGGCTTCATGTAGATCAGTTATGGTTATTCATTGTTCACCTTGAGAAGAGGACAAGATGTGGTGATTTTTTGTTGTATGTGGATGATTTACACATCACTGGAAGCAGTACTAAGTTGATTGATGAAGCCAAAGGGGTGTTGCGGAGAAAGTTCAAGTTGAAAGATCTGGGGGAGCTCAAGTATGTTTTGGGCATTGAAGTCTTAAGATCTAAGTCAGGTGCTATCCTAAACCAAAGGAAATATGTATTGGAGCTGGTTTCCGATCTAGGCCTAAGTGGTGCTAGAGTGGCCAATACACTTTTGGAGTGCAATATGAAGTTAACAATTGTGGAGTATGACAAGGCAGTTGGAGTCAAAGATGATGAAGTGTTGGATGACATTAATAAATATCAGAAGCTGATTGGGAGATTAATGTATATTACTATTACAAGGCTTGACATTAACTTTGTTGTCCAAACACTTAGCCAATTCATGCAAGCCCCAAATAAGTCACACTGGGAAGCTGCAACAAGGCTGGTGAGATATCTGAAAGGCACAGCAGGTCAAGGAATCTTGTTGCAAGCTACATAAGCCAACGAGTTGACATGCTGGTGTGATTCAGACTGGGCAACCTGCCCAAATACAAGGAGGTCAGTGACAAGATATGTTGTGAAGCTTGGGAATTCCTTGATCTCTTGAAAGTCAAAGAAACAACAAACAGTGTCTAGAAGTTCAGTAGAGGCGGAATACAGAAGCATGGCTTCAGCAGTAGCAGAGATTACATGGCTACTGGGATTGTGCAAGGAGCTAGGCATTGAGACTAGAGAACCAATAATGGTATACACTGACAGCAAGGCTGCTATGCAAATTGCAACCAATCCAATCTTTCATGAACGAACGAAGCATATAGAGATCGATTGCCATTTCATTAAAGACAAAATTAAAGGTGGAATGATCAGGCCTATGTATGTACCCACAAATGATCAATTAGCAAATGTATTGACCAAAGATTGAGTCATGCAGCACATGTACATCTGTTGAACAAGCTGGGAGTGTTAAATATTTTACACCCTCCAGCTTGAGGGGGAGTATTGTGATATGTACATGTGGCAAGTAAGGTACAGTTGGATGCCAGCTGTGTGCCAACCGGGATGAGTTTAAGTTAGTTGTAATTAGTTGAAAAGTGTAGTTAGGAGAAGCTAATTGAGTAGTTAAGCGGTTATTTATATTTGAGTATAAATACTAGTTAGATGCAATGAAACAATGGACTTTCCATTTCTTCTTCATTTGACCTCCTCGTCTCTTTCTGTTAGAGAACTCTAAGGCACTAAAACTCAGAGTTAACTGGATGAGTGGAGTATTTTGGCAATTTTGATTTGATTTTGATAAAAATCAGATCAACCTGGCCAATATTAGTAGTACGAAGAATATAAATGGGTATGTATGTGATATAGCAGAATAAATTGTGAGCTTAACTTAATTCCAAAAGATATATAATATAACCTTTACAAATTTGAAGAATTTAATAGTATATACAAGATGTTAAAAATAAATTGTAATATGATTGTACTTTTCTTTCATCAAACTAAGTTTTAGATCATTATTTAATGTATTATGCGTTGTCTTACTCATTTCTATAAAGTACCGAAAGTATTTCAATGTTAAACGTTTAAAACAAGAGCAAAAAATGTTTGTACTTTGTACTATAAGATAGGTACGCTGCAGCGAGCATCGTTCACGCGAGCCACATATTAATCCACAAACGAACAAACTATAGCCAGTTCGTGACACACTGTACCTCTCTCTCTCTCTCTCTCTAAACGGCTGTCGCTAACTTTATTGCCAAATATTGCACTTTGGTTTGTTGTAAATTTCCTTTTGTATTTCTTGAAAAGCTGAATTTCTTTCCTTACTCCAGCGGTGGGAGCAATCAATAGTGAAGTAATTGAAATGGCGCTGAATTTCCTGACCCCTGCTGAAATTAAGACCATCTCTTTCTTGGACACCTCCAAATCCAGCTACAATCTTAACCACCTTAAGTTCCAAGGTTCTCTGTTCTATCTACCCGAATGAGTTTCTTGGACTTGATTTCGTGGCTAATTTTTTCGAATATTTCCATTGATTTTGTGTTTTAGGTGGAGTGTGTGTCAAAAGAAAGGAGTGCCGTGGGATTTCTGGTAAGGGAGTTCAGTGTTCAGTTCAGGCACCTCCTCCTGCCTGGCCTGGAAGAGCTGTTGCTGAGGCCCGGAAAAGTTGGGATGGACCAAAGCCTATCTCAATTGTTGGGTCCACTGGTTCTATCGGAACTCAGGTTTGTGAATTTTGAAATGATAAGTATTCAGTAATAAATACTTAGGAAATAAGTGTTGTCTTTTTTTTAGTCTTGATTGGTTCTGGTTTGAGGTTGGACTGAAGCACTAGTTGAATTTCTTAACGCTTTTGTATGTGTTAGTTACTTTGCAGTTACTGTGTAAACTAAAATACTAACTAATTTTTTTTAAAAGAGGATGAAAAGATTCAATATTTACCTAGATTCTAATATTCCCATTCTGCATCTTTTTTATCTGTTGTTCTTTGTTATTGGTGGTGTGCTGCTTTTGCTACTGTGTTAATTATGCCAGTTGTCTTTTGCTTCTTTTTTTCTTTCTTTTCTTTTTGTATTATCTTAGGTGAATGAAATTCCAGTTAGTATAGGTTGCTTACTATTCGAGAGAATCAAATTTTTGTTTTGATTCTCTACTTTTTGTATACTAGTATAGAGGAATCTCTCCAATAAATTAATGCAAATTATTACTTTTACAAAAAGAAAATGACAGTTGTCTTTTTGTTTAAGCTCTTCATTGCTTCAATTATAAAATTTGTATCTGCAGACATTGGATATAGTGGCTGAGAATCCGGATAAGTTTAGAGTTGTCGCACTAGCTGCTGGTTCAAATGTTACTCTTCTTGCTGATCAGGTTAGTTTTCATATAATGCACACAAGTGAAAAAATGCTATGAAATTTCAAGTCTGAATAGCGTATAGGCGTCCAACCTCTCACCTTTATTATCTGTCTCTGCATCAACATTTTGTGGTCATTATGTGGCTGCTGCATTTTATAGCACAACTGCTTTTGTTTAAAGAAACAATGATTATTATGTTTAACTATAAAATGCTGCCACCTCATTCCACCTGGCTGTTTCCCTACCTGCCGAATTCTACTAGCCTAGACGTGTCGTGTTTGCAGCATTTTGATTGACATATCCCATTAACCATGTTGAAACCCAAATGCCAAGGCTATGCTTCCCAACCCATGTTTTTTTCCGCATTTTGTTTTTGGGTTTTGGAAGAATAGCTTCCCACCTAAGGGAATGATGGTAATCATTCAAGCTCATTTTATATCATGCCCTATTTATATTTTGGATTGCAATTTGCACAAAATGTGATGGAATTATTGTTTCTCCAATATGGATACCCAACAATCGAGCTTCTCTGCTTAGACTTCTTTATCTGGCTATCAGATATAGTTTAGCTTTTCTCTTGATGATAAACAATGTTATATCTGAGTAGGTCAAAACATTCAGACCAAAACTAGTTGCTGTTAGAAATGAGTCATTGGTTGAGGAACTCAAAGATGCTCTGGCTGATATGGACGACAAGCCTGAGATTATACCTGGTGAGCAGGGTATCATCGAGGTTTGTCCAACTGTCCCTAACTTTATTTTTGGCGACTAGTAGTCTGTGGCACTTATTGGTAAAATTACTTTTTGACATTTGAAAGAAATATGTTGATCATTCTTGTCTATGATGTGTTTCAGGTCGCCCGCCATCCTGATGCTGTTACTGTAGTTACAGGAATAGTTGGTTGCGCAGGTTTAAAGGTAAGGTTGAGGTTTAGTCTATCTGAATCTTTTCAAAATTGTTGTGATACTCCTGCCAAGATATCCTTACGCGCAGCCAAAGCAAATTCGAAGAGGAGCGCTGAGAGGGTGAAATGTGATTTATGTCCTGTTTCTTTTTACCTTTTTTCTTTTGGGTGGGGGCAGGGAGGTTTGCGATTGGAGGGAGCTCCCATGGAAAGAGAGAAAATTTAAAAAAGTAGACAAGATGTACCCCGCTCAAGTAAGAATTAGAAATCAGCTAGTAGAAGATTTCTCGAAGTTGCTTTTTGGGTTGTATAATGGCAGTATGGAGAGACTTCCAATTTTACCCCAGAATGAAGCAAACTGCCTTCTTTCTATCCATGGTTAGGAGATAATACTACTTTCAGCTAGCCCTTTATTCCCTTGTAGGCAAAAATTCATGTAACTCCAATCACCTAGAAAGAGAAGTCTAGATCTTCAACTGAGCTAGTTCTCTTCTATTATACATTAATCATGCTTGAATGGTTTTAGCTAAAAGTAGCATTGTATGCTAGTTTGCTAATGAAAGAAAATGTCAGTCATTACTCTTCTTGCTTTGCTCTTTGATAAATACATCTTCATTTCTTCTCTCATCTGATATAAAGCTAGTGAATCAGTCAAGAAAAAATGTGAATCATTCAGAATACGGGCTCAAATTTGTTAGTCTTTGTTTGCTTCACTAGCCTACAGTGGCTGC
Source organism: Nicotiana undulata (assembly GCA_005239495.1). Classification (NCBI taxonomy): domain Eukaryota; kingdom Viridiplantae; phylum Streptophyta; class Magnoliopsida; order Solanales; family Solanaceae; genus Nicotiana; species Nicotiana undulata. The sequence goes on from MDKH01144175.1 coordinate 21,938, forward strand.
CATAGAAGCAGGAAAGGACATTGCCTTGGCCAATAAAGAGACTTTAATTGCTGGTGGTCCATTTGTCCTTCCTCTTGCGCACAAGCATAAGGTGAAGATTCTTCCTGCAGATTCAGAACATTCAGCTATTTTCCAGGTACAGTTCTGTTAGGCTGAGACTGTCTTAAGATCTTTCTGCGAAACTTACTGAGTATGATCATCTGTAAATATAATCATACACCTCTTATCATTGTTTTGCATCGACTAATCTCCAAAATAACTTCCCACCCCAGGTCTCTTCAAGGCAAGGGAGAAATATTCTAATAAGTTTTTCTTCATTTCAGTGCATACAAGGCTTGCCAGAGGGTGCCCTTAGGCGCATCATATTAACTGCATCTGGAGGGGCTTTCAGGTCTAAAATCTTGAATACTGATAATTTGTACAACATCTCAGTTTTAATCCTTCTATTGCCGCGTTCATATCAATCCGCAATTCTGAATATTCAAAAAAATTCTGTTGTCCTCCTTTTATGTGAAACAGTTATTCGAAATGTTTTGCACTACTTCATTATATTTTTTCACCTTTCTTCTAATCATATGTACGGCTTGTTAACCTTAAAATTGCTTATACTGTCACTGGTAGGGACTTGCCAGTTGAGAAGTTGAAAGAAGTTAAAGTAGCGGACGCTTTGAAGCATCCCAATTGGAACATGGGGAAAAAGATTACTGTTGATTCTGCCACCTTATTCAATAAGGTGTCTAAACTGTTGTTTTTAAATCTTTTCTCCACGATTATTGTTTCTTAAATTTCCAGCTTTTATTCCATATGTGAATTATCGAAGTTGGGTTATGAATTATTTGTGTTAGCCTAGGTTTAAAGGTATGTTTGTTTCTCAGGGTCTTGAAGTTATTGAAGCTCACTACCTTTTCGGAGCTGAGTATGATGACATTGAAATTGTCATCCATCCCCAGTCCATCATACATTCAATGGTGGAAACACAGGTAAAGATCCTTCAGCTCTGAGATTACATCAGTTATGTAATCTAGATGAATATTCTTATAGCTGCATACTCATAAATTGACGGCTTTGGAATTCTTTTTCCTTCTGTAATTTGTAGGATTCATCAGTATTGGCACAGCTGGGGTGGCCTGATATGCGTTTGCCCATCCTTTATACTTTATCCTGGCCCGACAGAATTTACTGTTCGGAGGTTACTTGGCCGCGCCTTGATCTTTGCAAGTAAAACACATTCTTTCTTTGTGAATGCATTTTATTTTGCTTATCGCTCTCTAGAGATCTATGTTTGCTTACAGCTTCGTTTATTTATTTCTCAAATATGAAATAAACTTTGGCATTTCATTTCCAGTTAGTATAAGTAATTATGAGCGTAATGGTATAGGCTCGGATCATTGACATTTAAAGCCCCTGATAATGTGAAATATCCATCCATGGAGCTGGCTTACGCTGCTGGTCGCGCTGGAGGGACCATGACTGGAGTTCTAAGTGCAGCAAACGAAAAGGCAGTGGAATTATTTATTAGTGAGAGGTATGTAGTATGTATTACTACATTTGACTTCTGTACAGGGTCACATTATATGTTTCAAATATTTAGTTTGCTAACAAATCAAGATTCATTGTGCCACCTGCTGGTAGTCACAGAAACTCTATCTACAAATAAATTAACGTTATAACATTGACATCTTTTTTTGTGGGTTGTTTCTCCATTAATTTGTCAAAGGGCATGGTTGCTAGATAACGTCAAGAGATGCGGAGGTCATCGCATCCCTATTAGTTAATCCATATGTCCTAATTTCTTGATATTCATTGGGTCTTTCAGCACTTAACAGTAATAGATAATGTATTCTTTTTTGAAACCTGCCAATAGCTGAGGTTGCCTTTGGTATGCATAAGTTGACATTAATGTTGAAGCTAAGTATTCTTGTTTGGCCGTAGCCGTAGAGTGATAAACACATAGGTTTCCCCTGTACTTGGTGCATAAATCTATTCTTTCTCATTGAATGTGCTTTAGAGTTAATCGATATAAATTAAATTGTAGCCTATTCTTCTCATTTCCCCCTTGCTGTCTATCTGGAAGAATATATTTGAGATCTTTCTGATTGAATGTGGTTCAGACTTCAGAGTAAATGGATGATACTTATTTGTTGCCTAATCATTTTCTGGTTGTGTTTTTCGGTCTTTCTCATGGCACTGCTAGAAATATTCGTCGTAATCTATTCATTATTCACCTTCAAAATTTAGTTGTTTTCAGTCTATTGTTTTTTATTTATTTTACATTTATTTCTCCTGCGAAAGTTTAAAGCTGAAATTGGTGATATCAGTAATCATTAAGTGATTTTAAGCGGACAAAATGGTTTTGCCTGGCCCTATGAGTATACTCTTAGTACTATATTTCTGTGTTATTTTTGTAATCGTTCGACTGTGTAGGTCATGTAAATGACCCAAAATCGTTTAAAGAAAACAACTGAAGAATTTGTGCTCGTTTCAGAATTAGCTACTTGGACATTTTCAAGATTGTGGAGCTAACATGCACTAAGCATCGACAAGAATTGGTAACTTCACCATCACTGGAGGAAATCATACATTACGATTTGTGGGCTCGAGATTATGCAGCCAGTTTGGAAACCTCAGCTGGTTTTAGTCCAGCTCTTGTATAAATTGTTATTTGGTGAGCATGTTGGGATGAATTTGCCCAGTAAAAGGAATTTGTTTAGGGTGGCGCAATATATGCAAATGTGTATCGTAGTGAATGTAATATGATTAGGTTACATGTACTACATTAGCGAACTCACCCTTTTTAAAAGCAAATTCCTTTGTTACATGCAATTTGATCTCTTCAGTTTCTGTTTTTCTCCTTTTTATTTTTAAGTCACTAAGAATGTAGACAAATTTCTGAAAATTTTACGAACAATAATAGGACAATCTTGTATGTATATGATAAACGAACGTAGAAAAACCATACAGATTACTATTTGTCGTTTTCTGCTTCTCGGTCCTCTGCCCTTCATTCATTTTTTAGAAGAATTAACCTAACCCAATCGCTTATACTGAATATAATTGGTGGATGTATAATATGTGTATACTTTATATATAATTAGTGTATACTAAGGAAAATAAACAATGAATCTGGTCGGCTATTTCAGTTTCCAGTTAGAGCTTCATATACCCACTATATATACTTCAGTCTACATGATAGTATTGTAGTGCTTTACATACCTCAGTTCAGATATTATGAAGTAATTTTCCATTAACTTTGCTACAGCTGCAGTTCACAACTTTTGAAGTAGCACTTAATTATTATTTTTAATTTGATAGGCATTAGTGATTGTTAGACCTTTAGAACGTTCAAGCTAAAAAAAATAAGGACAGCAAAATCTTTCTTTTGTGCATTAATTAAAGAGATCTTTACAGAAATAAGAGGTCAAATTTTCGGAACCAGAATACAGTAGTTATACACATTAACTTAAATTTGCAGCTTATGATCAGATATATAACAGGAGGATTTCTTCAACCAAAGCGGCATATATTGCAAATCACTGCATCTCTTTCTCACTGTCTTAAATTCAATCAATATAGCTATATATATTTCTACTTTCTCACTCACTGTACGTGGATGGATATACACACTGGATTAAAAGGCTTGATACGCCTCCCTCTACATTCTGCTTTAAGTAGCATGTATTTATTTGACGTAACTTCCTCGTGGTAAATGGTAATGCAAATTAGCATAGCCTTTCCACTCAAGACTTTTTGTAAAATTAAAGACTCATTTCCTCTTTCTTTGGGCTTCCTGTTTGTCCGTATACTTGCTAAGATGGGTCTGTTGGTGCCAGTCCAAAGCCCTTGGGCTGTTAAATTCAAGACTTCACCCCATACAGACAATTGGAATAGGAAAATTTGGTAGAAAATGACCCCACGTAGCCATTCTAAAGGGCTGCTATTTAGGAATTAGCCAGTGCGTCCTGAATTTTAGTTTTTTAGTTCAATTTTTCAAGACAAAAATACACTGAATTGTTCAGAAGTTATGATTTTTAGTTCAAAACTTAAAGATAAAATAAGTACTGATTAATCCCTAAAAACACCCCTAACTCCTAAGAATGGTTGTTTGTGCACCTACCCAGGGACGGATTTAGGGAGGCGGAAAGGCGTTCATCCGAACTCCCTCCGCCGAAAAATTATACTATATATGTAAGGCAAAATCTATTTTTTACATATATATATATATATATATATATATATATATATATATATATATATATATATATATATATATATATATATATATATATATATATATATATATATATATATATATGCGGGTAAGCCCGATTTCATAAGCTCGAGAGGTCACCCCAAGGCCATGTTCAGATGGATCGAGACAGACGGGGTTCGAGGCTAATGAAGAAGCAAACCTCGAGAACCAAAGCATACAACATCAGGTCCGAGTACAAGCTACCTCGAAATAATGCCATTTTGGGCTAGTACCAGAATGGGCGGGAATTCCACAATGGCACAAGGATCAAGACATAAATCCCGAAACGGATTCGTACGAGTTCATACAAATCCGTTAGACAGTTGTACTAATTAGATTCCTTTCTGAAAATAGAAATGTACCATATCTAGGACCCTCCCCTATTATATAAAGGGGAGGTTGCTTATTTGTAAACATCATCAATCATTGATAAAGAATATACACCTTTACTTTTGCGCTCATCTCTCAGAATTGTCCTTTAGTTTTATTATATTCTCTTTATTTTATTTTATTTTTCATCGAGGTCCATCTCGAGGTCATCTTGGCTCGAGGTCGAGGCTTGCTCATATACTGGTTTGATTAACTTGCTTACTCAACTCACATACTTATTTTCTTGTTAAACAATCAGTATTGGAATAAATCGCATATCTTTAAGATCTCATTATAAATTTAATTGTTGCTCAGATTTTAGGGTAAACAGTTTGGCGCCCACCCTGGGGCTAAAGATAATAGTGATTATTTCGGTGCTGATTTTTGATAACACAAGTTATTTTTCACACTTGTTCTTGTCAAAGATTCTTTTTTTACTGGCTAAAACATGTCGAACTCAAGGAACACACCAGTACATAGCAATGACGGTCTCGGATTTCATGGAGAGAATGACAATGCAGCTGCTTCATGGGTCAGTGTACCACCGCATAACCCCGGAGTAGTGCCAGTTCCATACCAAGTCGATGTTGGTTCACGCGTTGCTCTAAACATGGACTTAGGCGCAAACGTCGGAGGAAGTGTACGCGGAGAGGCCCGACCTGTTGGCCAAGGAACACAGGGTCAAGGATATGGGGGAGTTAGCCTCCAAGTAATCTTCGAAATGTTACAAGCACAACATATTGCTATCGCTCATCTGCAAAGTCAACAAAAGACTCCAAGCGTGGTTGGGTCAGAAACTGCTCGTCGTACTGAGCCAATGCCAGAAAGGTCGAATGACAATGGATCTGGGGCTGGCCCCACTGTCGCACCCCCTTTTTTCCCCAGGTACTCCTTTCGGGGGCCCGGTTTGAAATGGTTTATGACATTGGTTGAGACAACTCGTTCCTTTTGGGAAAGGGGTTTGCATTTTTTGAAGAGTCGCTACCTAACGATTTTGAGGTGCGTTAGGGCACCTAGGGGGTTCATTTATAACTACGTTTGATAACCAGAGATAGGGTAAGGGCTTGAAATTATCCTAAGGGGAAGGTGTTAGGCACCTCTCAGGATCCACAAGTGTGGTTCCCGGCCAAATAGCTTTTGTGAATTTTGTACAATTAGCAAATAAACAAATATGGTTCAAATAATAGGGGATTTAAGTCTAAGCACACATAGGTTTAGAAAGAACTAAATGAAAGGCTAGATTTTGAATTATGGTCTAAGCATGTATGCCAAGTAAAGATATCCTAGGTTTATTTGTAATATGGATCACATCAATGCAATACTCGGTATGACACTCCTCAAAGAAGGGGTACACGTGGTATTAGCGCACCGGTCATCATGTCCATATCTACCCTTTCCTACCCCGTGAAGTTAATTAAAGCGAGTGTTGGTCACGACCTCTATTGCATGCTGTTACCCGTCCCTTCCTATCAGTCCTGGAGGAGTTTAGGACTTCTATCCTACGAGGGAGGTTCTAGGCAGACCCTCAGGTTTTAAAGGTAAAAATACTAAGGCGACATACAATAAAACAGATAGGACTTCAATTAAAAGAGAGCATGGAAATCACATAGAAGGCTCAAGTACACCTCCACAAATAGTACACATAAACATCATGACTCATACACAATTAAGGTCCAAATTCGGATCCTAGGCATGGTATCTAAGTGATAACAGCACGGTTAGATTTATAACTTAGAGAGGAAGTCCTATTAGTTTTGCCTATTGGTTTAAACATGCTGACAGTTAAACAACAGTCACAAGAGATAGTTCCAGATTTTTATTATTTAAGTTGATTACCTAAGGCTTGCCTAGGCGTGGGTTAATATGCAACAATTGTTCAGCATTGTTAACAATTTTAGATTGTTATACCTAAGAGCATGTGATTCTAAGTGTCGCAGAACATACAGGAATTTATTACCAGTTGTTAGAACAGGGTGACTGTTTTATGTATCCATAGTTAGACTAAGTGTAATTAAGCGAGTGCCATCCTAGAATATGATATTTAATGCAGAGTGATGCATATGCAATTGCTAAAACAAGATTTCTAAATGCACACAAAATCACAGCCTTATGCATAGTTTCAGAATAAACAGAGGTGACAATTTTTTTAATGTTGTTTACCTTAGTACAAGTTTTCTAAGTGTGGAACATGGTGGTAGCATGAATAACAACTGACGTTAAAACATTTTTTAGAGCAAGATTTATGAATGTTTTCAAGTCGTGTAAGATGCACATAGGACAGAATCACATTATTTTGCTTTATGTCATTATTTACCTTAGAGGCAGGATTTCTAAGTGATGATGAGATGCTGAAAACAATATATATGGATCCTATGTAGCATGATATCTAATGCATGGCATGCTTGGCATATGTTGTACCTAAACATGGTTGCTATTGCGCATAGAGAAAGTAAACCTAGGAAATCATGGTTTCTACCCTTGATTATACTACAACATGCATATCACCCTCCCATTTCACTATCCATCCCCAGAGTTGTTTTACAAATAATTATTATAGACCATTGGATATGAATTACATAACTGAAATAGAAGAAAATAAGAAGTTAACTATAGGGAGCCTACAGTATAGGCCCAGATCTCCATGTCCTAAATGCCGGGTATTGTTTCACAGCCTTTCTCACAATCTGGGTGTGTTAGAGTTCCCTAAGGACCTCAAGGGATCCCGGGCAGTGCTCACACCCAGATTTCATAGCCAAGATAGAGTAAGTGCAGTGTGGAATGGCCAGCCTTAGTGTGTCAAAGTTCATAGGGAGCTCAAGGATCCCAAAGCAATGCTCACACAAAGAGGGCAGAACTTAAGAGGTCTAAGAGTAGAGTGAGAGTGCTTGACAAAATCTGAAAATTTTGAGTAGGAAAACAGTTTTGGAAAAGGGATTTAATTGAAATAGTTTTCATAACAAAATTTTAACTGATGAAAACAATTTTAAAGAGCATGAACATCAATGTCAGGACCAAAACAAGTCCAGTATCACACAAAAGACCAAGAATAGTCCAACAACCACAAGCAGGGGTAATGGGGTTTGAGGGACACATACAGAGCATGTGAGGGTAGGCATGTAGCAGGAAGTACACAATCAGAAGTTCCTAAGGACTTAGGGGATTGGGGATACAGTAGGGTATAAGATTAAACTAACATAACATGGCCAAATAGTTTAAGTAGAGTATACCATGATCAAACTAATATACTAAACATAGGCATGAAGATTCACATAGAACATGTATCAAGCACATAAGGACATGCCGATTAGAACAAATAGAGTATAACTCAACATGTGAATGGAGTTCAGGATTCTAGCTACATGTTGAACAACAAAATACTAAGTAAAATCCTATCAGGAACACAATGAATTGCAACAGTAATAGAAACATGTTGGTTTGAGAACTGAAATTTGAATTAGGACATACCAGTGAAATGAAGAAAGCAGTAACACAAAGCAGGAAATAGGAAATGCACAGTAGTTAGCCTTGGCTCGCAGCCGACTAACTTAGAGTAATAGCAAGTAGCACAAAAGAGAGAATAGAGAGTTTTTAGTTGTGAGAGAGAGCTATTGAACCAGACTAGTTCGTGTGTCCTTTAATGAGAGAAGAGTATGCATATACATAGTTTTGAAAGCTGAGTGAAAAGTAAGGTAAAAATCAGAATCAATCAACAATTATGGAACTTAGTATCAATCAGAGCGAAATCAGCCCAAGAACTCCCATAATTAAGGGAGTTCTTCAAACGGTGAGTAACAAATAAGGAAAAGGACCATATATAGCTTACAAGAATATTCAAATAGTGTAAAATCAGCATATGTATCCCTTAATTGAAGGGGCTAAATTCAAATGGTTAGTAGGCGAATAATAAATAAGGAAAGTTCCCATGAATATAACATATAAGGAAACAATTTCAACCCAATACAAGTATGCAATTGAGATTAGGTTCAAAAGATTTTAGTTAAGGAAATAGCATAAGGAACCGTGTGACAGCATAGTTGACCAAAAATAAGGCAAGAAAATATTTTAAAGGTTGTAAATCAGTAAGGTAATACCATAGGGGATCAGTGAAGGACACCAATCCCAGAGAATCAGGGATTCGACTAAGAATAACACGAATTAAACAAATAATAGGCAAGTAAAAGCATAGGAAAGTAAAGAATCACATAGAATCAAGGATTCAATAGTAGCACACAGTAAATGACTAAAGGGGTTAACAAACGAACATGATACAAGTAGAAGAAAACAAAATCAGGAACCCTAATGAGCAAAGTAGGGTAAAAATCATAGAAAACTTAAAACGTTATGAGAAACAAGAGTTCATACAGATTAAACGAACATATCAGTCAAAGAGAGACTCAGAATCTAAGAAACCTAGGGGTTTCAACATAATAAGTCAAATGAAAGGAAAACTTCGAATAGATCGTTAAAACATAGTAAGAATAATAGAATGATACTAAAAGCAGAAGAAAAAATCGTTTTTGAAAGAGGGGTTATGAAACCCTAATTTCGAGATGAAGAAACGTTAAAAAAAGGAAGGTTTTTGAAGGAAACATGTAAAAAAACTTCACAATATACACATATCTATGACAGATCTAAAAGAATCGGAAAATTTCAAGAGTTAGGGTTTCAGAGAGAACCCAGAAAAGATAAGAAAAACCTCAAAATGTTACCGATTTTAGTCGGAAAGTCATAGATCTTACACGAACGGCCGGAGATAGCCGGAAAATGGCATGAAAGTCCATAGGGTGAGTTGAACCACTCCAGGTTCACCTGAGGACCTCAGGGTAGTGTCAAACCGGCGTGGGGTGAAGCATATGCTAGGAGATGATGAGAGGCCATGGCTTTCGGCGAGGGAGGTGGCCGGAGAAGATGGACATAGTACATCAGAGAGGAGGGAGGTGAGAAGGTTATAGAGAGAACCAGAGATAGAGAGAGAGGGAGATAGATAGACGATTGAGCGGGGAAATGAATGGGGGGGGGGGGGGGAAGATTCCAGGGACTTTTTTTTTTTACCCTTTAGGCTAGAATTTAAATAAAGAATGGCTATTTGTTAAATGCCCATTAAAATTAGATAAATAATTAATAAAAATAGCTAATAACTACATAAAAATGAAATTAAGGCTAAATAGGTGAAATTAAGGTAATTAACTAGTGTTTAAAATACAAAATGCCTAATTATTGAGTTAAAATAACATAAAATGTATAATTAAGCTATAATTGCAAGGCTGTTGTAATTATAGCCAAATAGTGCCAAATTGGCTAATTTGTGAAATAATTAAATCCTAATAGGATTAAAATATTATATTAAGCTAAGAAATATTTTAAAATCCTTTGCAATGCAATTTATGATTAATTATTGGATATAAAAGTACTGGATAAATAAGAAATAAATAGATAAAAATATGGAAAATTATGGGAAAGTTCCCATTGTTATAAAAACTGATTTTGAAGGTATATATGAAATTTTTTAAAATAGTTTGAGAAAAAATTGGGTATCAACACCCACAATCATGAGAATGCTCGAAGAACTCACCAAAAGGATCGAGTCAGGAGAAAAAAGGATCGAGGATAATGATAAAAGGTGGAGACATACAACTCGCGGGTCAACCAAATACCAGGGGCGCCTCTGATTTTGAAGGGTTTGTATTCCAAAAAGTTTGTGCAAAAGCCTTTTCCCTCGAGCGCAGCCCCGAAGCCTATTCCAAAGAAGTTTCGCATGTCGTACATACCTAAATACAATGGGACCACCGATCCTAATGAGCACATCACTACATACACATGTGGTATAAAGGGAAACGACTTGGAGGACGATGAGATTAAGTCTGTTCTACTGAAAAAATTTGGGGAAACTTTGTCCAAAGGGGCGATGATTTGGTACCACAACCTGCCCCTGAACTCAATCGATTCATTCTCCATTTTGGCGAATTCATTTGTAAAGGCACATGCTGGTGCTGTAAAAGTTGCAACAAAGAAATTAGACGTCCTCAAAATTAAACAAAGGGAGTACGAGATGTTGAGGGAGTTCGTGTCCCGGTTTCAGATGGAATGAATGGAGTTACCACTAGTCTCTGATGATTGGGCCGTTCAAGCTTTCACCAAGGGGTTAAACGAGCGGAGCTCGATAGCGTCACGACAGTTGAAGCAAAACTTGATTGAGTACCCCGCTGTGACTTGGGCGGATGTGCACAACCGATATTAGTCGAAGATTAGGGTTGAGGAAGACCAGTTATGAGCCCCCACATGTTCGGTTTATCCGATAAGATTGTCAGTAAAGGATTTTAGGGACACAGACAGGAAACCAAAGGTCGAACAAGGAACGGTATCATCCATACGCCGAAGAGCGAAGAAACAGTTCGAGGCGCAATGTACCTCAAAATGATCGAAGAGTGGATCGAGGAAAAATTCCTTGAGGAATTATGAGTAAGACCGGGTTTGATATGCATACAGGATCGGTAGAGGCACCTCGAATATCGGAGTACAATTTTAGCATCGATGCCTCGGGTATTGTCTCAGCCACTGGAAAGATTAAGGATATCAGGTGGCCCAGACCCATACAAACCGACCCTTCTTAAAGGAACCCTAACTTAATGTGTAAATATCATGGTACACATGGGCACATTACCGAGGATTGCAGACAGTTAAGAGAATAGGTAGATCGATTATTCAACGAGGGGCACCTTCGGGAATTTCTCAGCGACAGAGCCAAAAACCATTTGGGGGAAAAAGACGCCAATAGGAAGAATAAATAAGAGGAGCCTCAACATGTTATCCATATGATCATTGGCAGAGTGGACGTCCCACAAGGACCTGTTTTCAAATGCACAAAAGTGTCAATTTTAAGGGAGAAACGGACTCGAGACTACGTGCCCGAAGGCACCCTTACATTCAATGAAAAAGATACTGAGGGCCTCTCTCAGCCGCACAATGACGCACTGGTAATTTCTATTCTGTTAAATAAAGTTCAAGTTAAACGTGTTCTTGTGGATCTAGGTAGCTCGGCGAATATAATCAGGTCGAGGGTCTCAGAGCAGCTCGGGCTGCTAGATCAAATCATACCTGCATCTCGAGTCTTGAATGGTTTCAACATGGCAACCGAAACAACGAAGGGAGAAATAATCCTACCAGTGAACGTGGCCGGGACTATACCGGACACAACATTTCATGTCATCAAAGGTGACATGAGGTACAATGCATTGCTTGGAAGGCCGTGGATCCATAGTATGAGGGAAGTGCCATCTACCCTTCACCAAATGATGAAGTTTCTAACAAAGGATGGTGTGAAGACAGTGTATGGTGGCAACGCGCAACAAAAGATATGTTTGCAGTTCATGATTTGACACCAACATAGACACCCCTACATCGGAGAAGTCGAACGTCAAGGACAAGCAGGTGGCCAAATAGCAATGACAGTCCACATCCTTGATTGAATCCGAGGAACAGGTAGCCGAGGACTTCCTTACCCCTCGAGCTTTTGTCGCCCCCGAGGAATCAGATGCGACGAAGTCCACGGTCGAGGAACTAAAGCAGGTGCTATTGATCGAGCATCTACCGGAACAGAAGGTATACCTGGGAATGGGATTAACCCCCGAACTCAGGAAAAAACTCACTCAATTCCTTATCGATAACATAGATTGTTTTTCTTGGTCCCACTTAGATATGACAGGGATCCCGCCGGAAATAACCACCCACCAAGTGAGTCTCGACCCCAGGTTCAAATTGGTGAAGCAAAAGAGAAGGCCCTAGTTTGAGGTAAAGCACACATTCATAAAGGACGAGGTAACTAAATTTCTCAATATAGGGTCCATTAGGGAAGTAAAATACCCCGAGTGGCTAGCCAATCTAGTAGTAGTCCATAAAAAGCAAAACAAACTTAGAATGTGCGTAGACTACAAAGATTTGAACAAGGCATGCCCTAAAGACTCTTTCCCACTGCCTAACATCAATCGTATGATCGATGCCACAGTCGGCCACGAGATCCTTACTTTTATCGATGCCTACTTAGGGTACAACCAAATTCAAATGAACCCGGAGGACCAGGAAAAAACTTCATTTATCACGAAGTATGGAACATGTTGTTACAATGTAATACCCTTTGGGCTAAAAAATGCCGGAGCTACATACCAACGCCTAGTTAATAAGATGTTCAAACAACAGATAGGCAAATCTATGGAAGTTTATATTGATGACATGCTAGTTAAGTCCCTGCGCGCAGAGGACCATTTGACTCACTTGCAGGCAACGTTCAAGATTTTAAGAAAATACAACATGAAACTCAACCCCGAGAAATGCACCTTCGGGGTTGGCTCAGGCAAGTTCTTTGGATTCATGGTGTTGAATAGGGGGATCGAGATCAACCCTGACAAAATTAAAGCCATAGAAGAAATCACCGTCGTGCACAGTGTGAAAGTCTTACAACGACTAATGGACGGATAAATGCTCTAGGCCGATTTATCTCGAGGGTGTCGGATCGGAGTCATCAACTCTTTTCCCTACTCAAAAAGAAGAATGATTTTGCATGGACTCCGGAATGTCAGCAAGCGTTGTACGAATTAAAGCAGTAACTGTCGAGCCCACCCCTACTTCACACTCTGAAGGCAAATGAAAATATTTACTTATACTTGGTCGTGTCCGAGGTAGCGGAAAGTGGCGTACTGGTTCGAGAAGAGGAAGGTACATAATTTCCTATTTATTATGTAAGTCGAACCTTAGGAGATGCTGAAAGAAGGTACCCACATTTAGAAAAGTTAGCACTTGCACTCATAAGCGCATCTAGAAAACTGAAGCCATATTTTCAATGGCAACCCATATGTGTGTTAACTGATACGCTCAAATTACACTTCTAAAATAGTGTAAAGCGGTCGAAGTCAAATATAATAA
>ML284774.1:0-29608 GCA_005239495.1 Nicotiana undulata
TCCTGCTAATTATTGGTGTTAAATAGTCGAGTCTGGTGGGGGTAAGGGCCTAACCTTATTTCGTTTTGAAGAAAATGAGGCATGAAGTCCCAAGATTCGGCATGGTCGCCAATATTTACCCTAGGCTGCTGAATTGGTAGGAAGACCTCCACTCTAGGGACAAAACTCTCGTCAGAAAACACCTGAGAAATCTACCATCTCTTCTAGATATCCAGCCAAACAAAATGATGATAGAGGCTGCTATTCTGTTTTGGGATTGCGATAGGTCCGTGTTCCGCTTTGGGAACCTTGAAATGACACCTTTATTAGAGGAAATAGGAGGATTGGTCGGTCTAGCTTGGGAATCTCTGGGGTTGCTGATGCCTGAAAACCGCACGGGCAGGGGTTTCCTCAAAATGATGGGTCTGAAGAAGAATCCAGAATTGGTGTGTCTGAAGCATTCATACATCCCTTTCGACTATTTGTATGAAAGGTACGGTCACAGCAAATCGTACCGCACCTACCAAGACGAGTTTGCCATCACCTCTCTGGGACATATCCATCACTGAGTGTTCGTGTTTACGGTGTGCTTTTTGGGTTTGATTGTGTTCCCAATGAAGAAGGAAAGAATCCATAATAGGTTGGCCATGGTAACTATGACGCTAATGGAAGGGATAGACAGGCAGGACTTCATCATTGTGCCCATGATCATCGTGGATATGTATCGGGCCTTAGAAATGTGTCAACGAGGAGCAAGGAATTTAGAAGGTTGCAACTTATTACTCCAACTCTGGCTCATGGAACATCTACAAAAAGGTGAATACCGACAAGACATCCATCGAAGGATTTTGGATGACCATATCGCTTTCCATCAACCAAAGCGAATGAACTATATTCCCGACATGTTCGCTCAACCGGAGAACGCCGAAGGATGGGTTGAGTTATTTGGTAACTTAACCGAGGATCAGGTTCAATGGATGTTTGAGTGGTTTCCGACAAACGAGTTCATCATTCGGTCTCGAGAAGCTTCATTTTTTATATTGATTGGTCTGAGGGGGACATACCCTTACGTCCCTCTGTGAGTTATGAGGCAAGCGGGTAGGTCATACCTAGGGTCGATAAAATGATCCATCTTCGAGCAGACTTTCAGAATGATGACAGCCCTCACAAATGCCAAGCTCGGCACCTATGGCACTGCAAGATTAGGCTTGACAAAGACACCATCGAGCCAGACAGGTATCATGCCGGTTGCACTCCTTTCTATTTATTTTGGTTAGAAGAAGATATGGAGGGCCAAGTCGAGCAAGGGTTCACTCAAGGTCACCGGGTTATAGATGAGAAGGCTGAAGCACGAGTTAAGTTCAACCAGCTGCGCAAGAGGATCCGCGAATGCGAGGATGATCATCACAAGATACACGAGTCCAACAAAAAGCTGATCGAGGAATGGAAGGATATGGCCGTCAGCACCAATAATAGGTTGGCATACTTGGAACGAGGTATAGTTGAGCTGGAAGAGAAGTTCATCAAGAGGATTGAGACTTTCCAAAAGGCTGAGGGAGCTGAAGGGGGATACCTAGATAGAACCTACCTACTGTTGGGACTTCGCGAGTTGGGAAAGATGATCGAGGGAAGCAGGAATGCCGAATTTGGGGAAGGTCCTTCTGGGACCAAGTAGATAGGGGGTGTCATCTTTTGTCTTCTTCTTTGATGTAATAAGGCCTATGGCCATTAGTGACTTTTATTTTTCGCGTATTTAGAGTCATTTTGAGATTTGTCTATTTTCTATCAATAAAATGAGGCATCTAGCATTTTAAGTTCTCCAAATCAATTTTTCGTTAGGCCTACCTCGGGCACAAGAAGTCCCCAACTTAGGATGCGCTTTACATTTTCGCATTACGTGTTTAATTATTGCAATATTTTTCATAATCCTCACTAACTCGGTTACCTTTTGTTTTTCTTTACAGCTATTATTCCCTTCCCCAAAGGTTAGTTCGTGCATTCTGACATCATCAGCCTATCGCACAAGATCCAAGGGCCCTCCACTTACTCCTCCTCCTAGTCCTCCCAAAGGCAGAAATAATGGAAAAAGTAAGATGGCAGAATCCAGGGATATCAGGAAGGAAAATACGGTTGAACAGGTAGAGGCCATTGACGGCAGGGGTATTCAAGTCTTGCACGAGAATATGTCACCATTAAAACAAAAATTGCTAAAGTTTCAAGAGGATATCGACCAGGTCCAGAATCTGGCCAATCTGTCATTTTCCCTCAACGACCCTGACGTCAACCCTACACCTCCAAAGAATATCCCAAAACAACCAAATCACCATGCACTTCATCATCACGCCACCCCCAAAGAACCAAACTCCTCCAGCACAGCGTAATACTTGCATCCACAACACTCTGCCTCCACTCCCGGAACCTCAAGATCACACAAAAGACCACTTCCATGCCTACAACAATCCCATCTACGTGGAAACTGTGACTCACTCCACCCCGCTTGTCACACATACATCCAAGTCTGATGAGAAGGACCTGCTTATCAAGAATCTGGTTGAGGAACTTAGAAAACTGACTAGCCGAGTTCGGGGTGTTGAAGGAGTCAAAGGAATTGAAGGTTTGAACTATGAAGACCTCTGTATACAACCAGATGTCGAACTACCCGAGGGGTACAAACCTCCAAAGTTTGAAATGTTTGACGGCACTGGTGATTCGAGGGTCCATCTGAGGACCTACTGTGATAAGTGGTTGGCATAGGAAAATACGAAAGGATCCGCCTGAAGCTGTTCATGAGGAGTTTGAAGGGAGACGCACTGTCTTGGTACATCAGCCAAGACCCTAAGAAATGGTCAAACTGGGTAGGCATGGCAACCAACTTCATGGATAGGTTTAGATTCAATACAGAGAACGCACCAAATGTGTTCTACATCCAAAGATTGAAGAAGAAACCCATAGAAACCTTTCGTGAGTATGCTACTCGTTGGAGGTCGGAAGCTTCTAAAGTCAGACCTGCTTTAGAGGAAGAACAGATGAACAAGTTCTTTGTCCGAGCTTAGGACCCGCAATATTATGAACGGCTGATGATGGTTGAAGGCCACAAGTTCTCTGACATTATCAAATTTGGATAGAGGATTGAATAAGGTATCAAGAGCGGTAAGGTTACAAATTTTGAAGATTTGCAAGCCACTAACAAGGCTTTACAGTCCGGTGGTGTGTCTAAGAGAAAGGATGTGGGAGTTGTAATGGTCGCACAACAAGACAAATCCCCGCCGAAATACTAAGTCTACCCAACACCTCCCTTCACATATCACCCAACCCCGAACTACCTAGCACCCTCACCTTCTTACCAAGCTCCACCGCCCACATACCAATCTCCACCACCCACATATCAACCTACCCCACCTAAATATTCACAACCCGCTCCCGTCTACAACACCTATAATTCCCAGCCATATCACTATCAATCACCCCCTACCCGTCAAAACTTCCCTTAGCCTCGTCCTAACTTTGATCACCGCCCTCCAAAGCAATATATCGCCATAGCCGAGCCCACCGCCAGTTGTATGAAAAGCTCAAAGATGCTAGTTACATCACACCTATCCCTGTTGCCACCCCTGAGAACCCTTCTCAGTTGGTTAACCCAAACAAATCTTGTGCATACCATTCTGGCATGAAAGGACACACCATCGAAGAATGCCGCTCTCTGAAAGCTAAGATACATACCCTCATTGATAACAAAACTATTGTGGCAAAAGACCTCGCTCTGAATGTTCGCAACAACCCTTTACCAGACCATAAGGGCGGAGGTATCCACATGATTTAGATAGATGATGATTGGGATCCCGAAGGGTAAGACGATAACCCAAAGAAACCTGCAGTCACTCTCAACCCGATCATAGTACAGATTCATCCATCTGAGAATGTCGAGGTGAATATGTCTATCCCACTTGAGTTTGAAGCAGTGCCGCCTGCAAAGGCGAAGGCACCAATTGAAGTTGAGTTTGTATCTCCAGCAAACGCACCAGCACCACTCGAGATTGCAGTCCTGCCACCCCTAACATACACTCCAGTTGAAGTAAGGATGGCCACGCCAATTCCGGTAGCAATGTCAACCACACCACTTTTCTATTCAAATGCTATCCCTTGGGATTATACAGCCGAGGCAAGAAGGAAAGGTAAAAACAGGTCTGAGGAAGCCATCACAGCAAGGGCATGACGAGAACTGGTAGAGTCTATACCCCTGAACATCTGGCCGAGTCGAGAAAGCAAGTTTCCAACTGCCCTCCCCTCATTGAAACAGGTTCAGATGATCTTTGGAGGAAAATACAGGCGACGGAGTATTCGATCATCGACCAACTGAACAAGACACCAGCGCAGATATCTATTCTCTCTTTGCTGCAGAATTCTGAGACGCACATAAGTGCTTTGTTAAAAGTGTTGAGTGAAGCATACGTGCCGAACAAAATCACTAGTGGAGAAATGGCCAACATGGTGGGTCAGGTACTCGAAATTCATAAAAGTACCTTTCATGAAGACGAGTTACCACCTGAGGGATTGGGACACAACAAAGAATTGCACATCACCGTGCAATGTGAAGATCATTTCATCACAAGGATCTTGATCGATAGAGGTTCTAGTATTAACATTTGTCTGTAGATAACACTCAAGAAATTGGGTAAAGGACTACATGAGATAAGAGAGGGAGAAATCAACGTGAAAGCCTTCGACGGGTCTCAAAGATCTACATGGGGGAAATCATTTTATGCCTACAGATGGGGCCAACCTGGTTCGAGGTGGACTTCCAAGTAATAGACATGCCGGGATCTTACAACTTGCTGTTAGGACGAACCTGGATCCATGTTGTTGGGGCCGTCGCATCAACAGTACATGAGGCGGTGAAATTTGAGTGGAACCACCAAGAGGTGATCATCCACGGAGACGATAGCAACCCTATTTACAGTCGCCAGACTATCCCTGTGATCGATGGAAAGAGAAAACTGGGTGGAGGAACTTATCACCATATTGAACGAGTCAATGCCATCGACAAGGACAAGTGGTGGGATAGAAAGATCGAGAGCATCCTGAATTGGAGAGGGTACGAGCCAGGCAAAGGGCTCGGTAAGAACCTCCAAGGTATCACGGAGCCCATAAAAATCAAGAAACATGGTACTACTTTTGGTCTGGGGTACGAGTATACATGGGAAGAATTCAGAAACTGGTCGCCGCCATGGCACGATCATCACTACCTCCTGGAACAGCCGATACCTCATCTGGAGCAGACCTTCAAGCAGGCCAACATCATCTATGGATCAGATGAAGAGGAAGCACTTGCAGAAATGAGGAATTTGTTTTTGGAAGACACTGATATGGATTGATGTGTTGTTCTCGAGGAGGAGGGGGAGGAAGGCCCTTCCGTACAGGCAGTAAGCAAGGGAACATATCTCAAGAATTGGTCTATCAGGACCACCAAAGCCCGCCGAGCCTCGGGGTAGCAAGGCTAAAAACAAGCATTATTTACTATTTTATTTACTAAATGATTTTCCTTTTCTGCATTTTTAAATTCCCGCAATAAGATCTTCAATGTTCAAAACAAGTTATTCCATTTATCAAAGCATTTTAAATTTCTTTATGAATCCAATATTTATTGTTACCGTTTTCTCTCATTACTTTATCTATACAGCATTACTATTACTTTACTTGATGAACCAATGACTGTGACATGCAATGAGGCAACGCAACAAACGGACATTGATTCAGATGAAGACGATATACCCGACGAAATTGTTAAAGAGGTCGAAAACTTTGAAAATAGACCTAAGTCCAACTTGGATGAGACTGAGGTTGTCAACCTGGGAGATTCAGAAAATGTCAAGGAAACACGCATCAGTATCCATTTGTCATCGTCATAGAAGAAAGAGTACACAGAGTTTCTAAAGGAGTATGAGGACATATTCGTCTGGTCATATGACGACATGAATGGTTTAAGTACGTCTATTGTGGCCCACAAACTGCCGACCAATCCGACATGTCCACCAGTAAAACAAAAGCTCATAAATTTCAAACCTGACATGATTTTGAAAATCAAAGAAAAGTTACCAAGCAGATCAACGCCAAAGTTCTCCGGGTAGTTCAATACCCGACATGGTTAGCCAACATTGTACATGTGCCAAAGAAAGACGAGAAGGTCAGAGTCTGTGTCGACTACCAGGATCTCAATCGGGCTAGTTTGTAAGATGACTTCCCCTTGCCAAACATATACATTTTAATTGAGAATTGCGCCAAACATGAGTTACAGTCCTTCGTAGATTGCTTCGCTGGTTATCATCAAATTTGGATGGATGAGGAAGATGCTGAGAAAACGGCGTTCATCACGCCTTGGGGAGTGTATTGTTACAAGATGATGTCGTTCGGCTTAAAGAATGCAAGGGCCACCTACATGAGGGCCATGACTACCATATTCCATGACATGATTCATAAAGAGATCGGGGGGTATGTGGACGACGTCATTATCAAATCAAAGAAAGTTGTTGATCACATGGAGGATTTGAGGAAGTTTTTCAACAGGTTGAGAAAATATAATCTGAAGCTGAACCTCGCAAACTGTGCATTCGGGGTTCCTGCTGGGAAGTTATTGGGATTCATTGTAAGCCGCCGGGGAATAGAATCGGATCCATCAAAGTTCAAAGCCATTCAAGAACTACCACCGCCAAAGAACAAGAAAGATGTTATGAGCTTCTTGGGGAGGCTCAATTACATCAGCCGATTCATAGCACAGTCTACAGTCATCTGTGAGTCGATCTTCAAGATGCTGAAGAAGGACGATGCGACTAAGTGGACCAAGGATTGTCAAAAAGCTTACGACAGAATCAAGGAGTATCTATCAACACCGTCGGTCTTGGTACCACCTGATCCAGGTAGACCCCTGCTACTCTACCTTGTCGTACTGGATGGAGCTTTCGATTGTGTTCTTGGGCAACATGATGAAACAGGAAGGAAAGAGCAAGTCATTTACTATCTCAGCAAGAAGTTCACTTCGTATGAGGCCCGGTATTCTTTGCTGGAACGCACTTGATACACTTTGACTTGGGTCGCTCAGAAGCTGAGGCACTACTTCTGTTCCTACACAACATATCTCATATTAAGGATGGATCCATTGAAGTACATCTTTCAGAATCCCATGCCCACTGGCAAGCTAGCCAAGTGGAAAATCCTGTTGAGTGAGTTCGACATTATATAACGGACTCAAAAAGCGGTCAAGGGACAGTCACTGATAGACCATCTTGCTGAGAATCCTGTGGACGGAGAATATGAACCCCTGAAAATGTATTTTCCTGATGAAGAGGTATCATTCATAGGAGAAGACATTGCAAAATCCTACGACGGTTGGAGGATATTCTTTGATGGCGCAGCAAACTTCAAAGGAGTCGGTATCAGAGCAGTCTTAATATCGGAAATCGGTCAGCATTATCCGGTATCCGCCAAGCTCAGGTTTCCCTGCACCAATAACATGGCTGAATACGAGGCCTGTATCTTAGGGCTCAACATGGCCATTGACATGAACGTCCAGGAGTTGTTAGTGATTGGTGACTCGACCTATTGGTACATCAGGTACAGGGAGAATGGGAAACCAAGAATTCCAAGATACTACCCTATCTACATCATGTTCAGGAGTTGAGGAAGAGGTTCACAAAGATAGATTCCGGCATGTCCCCAGAATCCAGAATGAGTTTGATGATGCTTTGGCTACCCTGTCATCCATGATTCAGCATCCAGACAAAAGTTTCATTGATCCCATTCCAGTGGAAACCCACAATCAGCCGGCTTACTGTGCCCATAAGAAGAAGCAGATGGAAATCCTTGGTTCCATGATATCAAGGAATATTTGGCAAAAGGAGAATACCCGGAGCTTGCAAATGCCACTCAGAAACGCACACTTTGGAGATTGTCTAATAATTTCTTTCATAGCGGAGGAATCCTATATAGGAGGAATCCCGATTTGGGGTTGTTAAGGTGTGTCGACGCAAAAGAAGCATCAAAATTACAGTAAGAAATTCATGTTGGGACCTGCGGCCCAGATATGAATGGTTTTGTTCTAGCAAAGAAGATACTCCGAGCTGGTTACTTCTGGATGACATTGGAAACGGACTGCATCCAGTACGTTTGAAAATGCCACCGCTGTCAGATACATGGGGATATGATAAAGGTACCTCCGAGTGAGCTTAATGCAACAAGTTCACCATGGCCATTCACCGCCTGGGGCATGGACATCATTGGACCAATCGAGCCTGCCGCCTCCAACGGACACAGGTTCATTCTGGTTGCCATTGATTACTTTACTAAATGGGTCAAAGCAACCTCTTACAAAGCAGTTACCAAGAAAGTCATGGCCGACTTTTTCGCGACCGCATTGTTTGTCGGTTCGGAGTTCCAGAATCAGTAATCACCGACAATGGTTCTAATCTCAACAATGACTTGATGAAATCCATGTGTGAAACATTCAAGATCAAACACAAGAATTCCACAGCATACACACCTCAGATGAATAAAGTTGTAGAGGCCGCCAACAAAAACATCAAGAAGATACTAAGGGAGATGATAAAAAGGCACAAGCAATGGAATGAGAAGTTATCATTCGCCTTACTGGGATATCGCACCACAGTCCGCACATCAACTGGGAAAACCCCCTACATGCTGGTTTATGGTACAGTGGTTGTTATTCCTACCGAAGTTGAGATTCCATCTCTGAGAATCATACAAGAAGCTGAGCTCAGCGACGCAGAATGGGTAAGGAACCGTTATGAGCAACTAGCCCTCATAGACGGAAAGAGAATGAACGCGGTTTGTCATGGTCAACTATATCAGAACAGAATGACCCGAGCCTTCACAAGAAAGTCAAGCCAAGACGATTCACACCAGGGCAGCTGGTGCTAAAGAAAATCCTTCCACATCAAGACGAAGCCAAAGGGAAGTTTTCTCCCAACTGGCAGGGTCCGTACATGGTTCACAGAGTGCTGACAGGAGGGGCACTCATACTTGCGGAAATGGACGGAGAAGTTTGGCCAAAACCAATCAATTTAGATCCAGTTAAACGCTACTACGCGTAACTCTTTATGCTTTTATCAACAATGTAGATTGAACTACGCCTGAACTGATTCCCATTTAAGAGGGGATACGTAGGCAGCCCTATAAGTTCAGTCACAATTCAATAAAAATCTCATGTCCCCCCTCATTGGAAACTGGGGCAGAATTTTAAGGAGGACCCTCAAAATTCTGAAGCAAGTTCACTCAATCGCCGCACGAGCAACAGTCAGAAGTATCCACCCATCAAACTGGGGTAGAATTTTGAGGAGGATCCTCAAAATTCCGTAGCAGGAGAGGTTGCAATGTCTCGGACCGCGTCACGGTCGTCGGTTCATCGAAAACTATTTTATGCTTATATTAAACTTTTACAAATCATGAATATTTATTGAAATATCTTGTTTAGCAAACTCTACCCCCGGTGATACAGACAGTATCATCACAATCAAGCAAACACGACAAGCAAAGCCAACAGGGATACGAACTAACCTTCCCTTTACAGAACTCACGATCTTCCTTTGGATGCAGGCACAAAGATGGCAAGGGCCCCAAGAACATACTATCCACCTGAAGGACATATATTGCCCAAAGACATGCTACTCAAGTTCGTCGCGCATGCCGACATTTATTATCATCACCAACGACACTTCATTATCTCCATGCTCACAATCATATCGACGCAATTCATCATTAGCTAAGAACTCCTATCTTCATTTTATTTCATGCATAAGGCTATCATTCTGCCTTCCGAGGTTAAATGCTACCTCTATCTGCATCTGCATTGCATAAGGCTACCTTTCTGCCTTCCGAGACTAAACGTTGTCTCCATCTGCATCTGCATTGCATAAGGCTACCTTTCTGCCTTCCGAGACTAAACGATGTCTCCATCTGCATTTATTCATTGCATAAGGCAACCTTTCTGCCTTCTGAGACTAAACGTTGTCTCCATCTGCATCTACATTGCATAAGGCTACCTTTCTGCCTTCCGAGACTAAACGTTGTCTCCATCTGCATCTGCATTGCATAAGGTTACCTTTCTGCCTTCCGAGACTAAACGTTGTTTCCATCTGCATCTGCATTGTATAAGGCTACCTTTCTGCCTTCCGAGGTTAAACGCTACCTCCATCTGCATCTGCATTGCATAAGTCTACCTTTCTGCCTTCCGAGACTAAACGTTGTCTCCATCTGCATTTACATTGCATAAGGTTACCATTCTGCCTTCTGAGACTAAAAGTTGTCCCCATATGCATTTACATTGCATAAGGCTACCATTCTACCTTCCGAGACTAAATGATGTCTCCATCTGCATTTACATTTGCATAAGGCTACCATTCTGCCTTCCGAGGCTAAGCATTGCCTCCCGTTTACTTTTCAAAGAAACTGTTATCTTTATCATTCTTTACTTATCTTCCTTGCGAGCTAAGCTCTGCCCCTTAGATTCGCAAGCTCTTTCTTGTTAGCATCATGTTATTGCATCTTCATGGGCTGAAATATCTCCAACCTATCCAAAGGTGTCATCGTTCGAAGGCATCATCTGCATGGCCCGAGAACACCATTTCATGGCCTAAGGATCTTTTGTATCAGTTTGCATATCATTATTCAAAGGCATCATGGTTCAGAGGAACCATATTCATGTCCCGAGAACATCATTTCATAGCCTAAAAATCCCGCATCAAGCGATTCATGGCCCAGGACATCATGGTCTAAGGACGTCATCCTCAACCATCCAAAGACAGCATTCATAGTCCAATGGGAATTTGCATCATGTTTAAATTGCGCACAGTATATGCTTGTTATCTATTTGCAGGAAATCAGGCTAAGAACATCCAGGCAGGCAGGATCGGCCCCGCTCCAGTTCTCCTAACTACCCCATAAGCCATTTTGTTCACCTTACCTTGCACCTTGCGTCCGTCCTTGTAAGACTTCACCGGTATACTTCGTCGATGACTCCTGAACTACATACGTCCTGATTCATGTAAAAACACGGATATGTAAGAAGCTCAGAAGCCAGGGTGAAGCCTCAATCTTTCGAACCATTTCTACTCGGTCAAATTTGGCCATCATATCTTTACCCGACAACTCTTTCATCCTTCCCGGGTAAAGAGGGGCAGCTTTTGATACCCAATTTTTCCTCAAAATTATTTTCAAACTTATACTTTACCTTTAAAATTACTTTTCATATTGAATTGTATTTTTCATAATTTTTCATGATTTTATCAATTCGTTTTCCTATCTATTTATTATTTTTTGCACTCAAAAATTATTCATGAATTATGTTATAACCAATTTCAAAATGTTTCCCAACTCAACATTTTGTTTTAACCCTATTTTTATTTAATTATTTTACAAATTAGCCGATTTGGCATTATTTAGCTATAATTACAGCAATTTTGCAATTATAGCACAATCGGGCATTTTATACTATTTTCAGTCAATAATTAGTCATTTTTATATTTGATATTAGTCAATTACCTTAATTTCATTCTATTTAACCTCAATTTAATTTTTTTTTGTAATTATTAGTTGTTTTATTAATCATTTATTCAATTTAATTGGGTATTTAACGTTTTAGCCACTTTATATTTAAAACCTAGCCATTTTTAACCCCAACCCATCTGACCTTTAACCCCTAACCGACCCTTCCCAAGACCAATTCTCTACCCGGCCCAACCACACAGCTAATCTGAGCCATTGATTAAATTAGATCAACGACCCAGATTAGTCTTTCCTTAATTAACTCTCAACTACCCCCCTCCGACCCCTCATTCTCTCACAATTACTCCTCTTTGTAACTCTCGTCTCTCTCTCTCTCTCTAGTCTCTAGAGACTTCCGTCTCTTCGTCTTCGATGAAGCTCCACCTCCCTCTTCTATCTGTCTCCGGCCACCATCCTTTCAACCATGAACCTCCATGAGTCTCCCTCACCTCGCTCATCTTCTCTTTGAGGCCCTTGAGGGCCGGGCCATGCTGACTCGCACCTAGGGTTTCTGCTTTGGTTGTTCTTGGTCTCCCCGATGTGATTTGGGCGAAGTCACACCATATCTGTTACGATCCTTGAGTTTTACAATAGGTTTTTTGGTTCTACTCGATTCTCTTTTGAAACCCTAATTTTTGCCTACATCTCTCGATCTATGTTGTTTTTTAACGATTCAAGTATTTTTCTCTGTATTTTACATTGTTCTTGACTCAGTTTTTAAGAATCATTAGCTTTAAGCGTTTTTACTTCCTTTTTTTATTAGGGTTTTCTCAGAGTTCTTTTGTGCGTGTTTAAACTAATTTTTCCTTTGTGTTTAATTCTGTTCTTTGCATGTCATGACTGATTCTGTACTTTTGGTTATTTTTTAACTCGCCTATGTCAAAGCCCTAACTGTTATGATTTTTTCTGTCTAGGTTCTTTGTGTTAGCCTGATTATTTGATTCCTATTATGACTTTGTGATTGTTATACTCCGAATAAGCTTGCTAAGTCCTAACCTACTTGTGTTACCTATATGTGATTGTTTATTTGGACTTATGCATCCTGGAACTTGTCTGTTGTTATGACTGTTTGCTTCTCTATATATGTGTTGAAATATAGAGCATGACTCTCTCTTGATTGACTCTGATTTCCTTATTGAATGATCTGATTGAGAATATATATTTCAAAACCCTAGAATTCTGCCTATTTGTTTAAACTGATTTACGTTGTTTACTGAGACGCTCTATTTACTGAATTACTTCCTTAATTACAGCTTTTTGAATCTAGTCTTAATTGACTTCCCTATACTTAATGAACTTGGAGTCGTTCCTTATTAGTCATGTACTGATTTTTATTACCTTATTTGCTGTTGGTCTTACCATTTGAATACTGAAATCCCTCGACTTAAGGGAACAGCTGCCCTGATTTTCTGACTAATTGATTTTGAATCTCTTGATTGCCATGCTGTTGTAATTCCTGCCTTATTTACTACTTTTCTTTCAACTATAAAAGCTCTAGCCTTTCAATGACACAGGAAAAACACGTGTGGTTCAAAGTTATCTCTCTTACACCTAAACTCTCTGCTCTGTTACTTTTGGTGTTACTTGCTACTGTTTATTGTTAGCCGGCTACAAGCCAAGGCTAACTATTGTGCTATCTCTCTCTTGCTCATTTTGTGTTCATTATCTCTTCACTGGTTCTACTTCAATGTTACCTGATGATAGTCTAGACCTCTGTGTGGTAATGCATCCAGCACTTTGTGATTGCTTTGTTCCTGTGTAACTTCGAAATGCCTATTATACCTTGGACCTGTGAACTCCTTAGGACCTCTCTGATTCTGAATCCATGTGTAACTCTGATTCCTGTGTGCTCACACTTACATGCTTCATATTTGTTCCCAATTCCCCATTACCCTGTGTGTAGTTGCTTAATTTATTTTAATCCTTGTTCTGTATGTGTTGTTTGTTCTGGTTGCCTTACCATTTTCAAACTGATCTTATTACCAATTTTCAGAACTCTATTTTTCCTAAAAAATTAGTCTTTCCTGTTTAAACTATTTTCTTACTCAATCTCTGTCAAAACCCTTTTCAAACTTATCCATGGCACTTCACTTTACTCCTAGACTCTTAAGTTCCACCCCCTCAGTGTGAGCATTGCTTTGGGAACCTCTTGAGTTCCCTCTGAACTTTGACACACTGAGGTTGGTATTTCCACACTGCACATATTTAAGTCTTGGTGACCATGTGTAGGTGTGAGCATTGCCCGGGAACCCATGAGGACCTTAGGAAACTTTGACACACCCGGACTATGAAAGGCTATGAATTACTAACGGCACTGAGTTTTGGAATATTTGGGCCTAAGTGAAGGCTCCCTATAGAAATAACTTCTTATTTTTCCTTTGTTATGTAATTCATCATTCCTGGCCTGTAATAAATTGTAAAACGAATATTTGGGATTGGATAGTAAAAACGGGTGGGAATATGCATGTTATAGTGTAGGTACTGGTAGAGATCATGCCTTAGGTTTACTTTCCTTATGTGTGCAAGTAGTAACCATGTCTAGGTACAACAAGCATGTCATACCTATCATGTTCCTCAACTTTACTGCATTCACCATCTCATTACATGTAGAAATCCTGTTCTAGGACGAATAACAATAAAAGCGGCTATCATAATATTACTGCTTCAGCATTCTTATTTGCCATAATTGCATCACCTTAGAAATCCTGTTTTGCTATGCTAAATGATAACATTAACCACCATCAATCTTGCATTAGAAATCATGTCCTTAGGGTATTATTTTCAGAATGTTCATGTTACTTATGCCAAAAATCCTGTGTTAGAACATACTTCGCATCACTGTATACACTGCTACGAACACCTAGAAAATCAAGTATTAAGTAAAGCTATCTAACAAAGAATTAGATCTCCGTGAAATTGCTACGTTCCGCTTTAAGTCAAAAATGTGTTAATAAATAGATCTTTCTAAAATACGTTCTGACGCTGAAACGCTCATGCGTTTAGAACATCATGTATAGGTCTTGTGTCATCCTGCATCTTGTTTGCATTAGATACCATGCCTTTTTAGGATTACATTCATATTTGCTTAATACCCACCCCCTAGCATGATTATGAATAAATGATTCACCTTTGTTTAGTAATTGTTTTCTAAGAGCTGGACAATTAGAACAGTATAACTCGAACAGTTTTGTAGTAACTGGTACGCCTAGGCAAGCCTTAGGTATTAAACTTGTTAAAACTGAAAGTAGATCCCTTATGCATATTGTTTGGCTAATAACAGGATAAAATCAATAATCAGAAACTGGTAAAAGTCCTTCTCTAAAATTCAGTAATAAAAGAGCTTCGCTATTGCATTCTCCCCTAGATATCATGCCTTAGGTTCTGAAGTTGAAAGACCTTACTTTTGTTTGAGTCGTGCTAATTATGTGCATAACTTGTGGAGTAATGTTTGAGCCTCATCTTTGCCTTTATGTGTTTTCCCATATTTGCAGTCCTAATTGTCTTTGCTTGTCGCTTAGAATTTTGTCCTTTAAACCTAAGGGTCAGCCTAGTAACTCTTTCAGGATAGTAGTCCTAGCCTCCTCCGGGACTAATAGGATGGGACGGGTAATAGCACGCAATAGAGTTCGTGACCAACACACGTTTTAATTACCCTCACGGGGTGGGAAAGGGTAGAATATGGATATAATAATCGGTGCGCTAATACCACGTGTAGCCCCTCTCTGAGGAGTGTCTATCGGGTATTGCATTGATGTGATCCATATTGTTTCAAACCTAGGATGTCTTTCTCTCAAATGTTTTATTAGTTCTTTCAAAGTTAATAACTCCAATGCTTATTTGAAATCCCCTCTTATTTGAGCCATTACTTGCTACTCGTTTACTATACAAATTCACGAAAACTATTTGGCCGGGAACCACAGTTGTGGATCCTGAGGGGTGCCTAATACCTTTCCCTTGGGGTAATTTCAAGCCCTTACCCAATCACTGGTAATGCAAACTAGTCTCATGAGTTAATCACTCTAGGTGCCTTAATGCACCTTAAAAATCGTTAGGTGGCGACTCTTCTTTTAACCCTCTTCCTTTAAAAGGAGTTTTCAGAATGTCATAAACCGCTTAAGGGAAAAAGGGGGCGCGACAAGCACACACTCCTGTTTGAGTTATTTTTCCTGGGAATTTATTTACTTGTGCCACTTGGGAAGGAGCATATGTGTAATGCACCCTGCTTGCTTTGTTGTTTCCTTGATTATCTAGTTGTGTCATTTGTTCATTTGCTTCTTGTGAGAACACATTATACGTAACAGATGATCCACCAGATCCCCCTTTCCTTTTGAATCTAAAATCTTGAGGATATCCTTTCAGCTTATAACAATTTTCTTTGGTATGATTCCTCATTTTGAAATGGTCACAGTACAAGTTACTAATTTTTCTACTCCTCTGATTTTGATATCCAGTATTGGAATACATAGCAGTAGGATCAAGATTGAGCATAGTACCCAATAAACCAACTGAGTTAGAGACTACCCCCATAGCCTTTTGGGCCTCATCAGTCATCACTTACTATCATGGCATATGCTTGATTCACTGATGGTAATGGTGTCATCAAAAGAATTTGACTGCTAGCCTGTAGGTAGTTATCATTTAGTCCCATTAGAAATTGATATTATGTCGTTGGAGATAAAGAAAAAACTCTCTTGATTTATCACATTTGCATCCAGGTAATGGCACTAATGCTTCTAGTTCAACCCATAGTTCTTTAAGCTTAGTGAAATATGTTGCTACAGAAGTTGTTCCTTGGGTTAGCATCATAATTTCTTTATGTAAACTGAAGGATCTAGACCCATCCACCTTATTGAATCTTTCTTTAAGATCTTCCCACATATCTTGGGCACTATCAGCATACACCATTCCCCCAACAGATTGCTAGAAACAGTATTCATAATCCAGGATTGAACTATGGCATTACACCTTTCCCACTGGTACCAGAATTCCTCCTTAAAGCTTTCTTTCTTCCAAGAACCATCAACAAATCCCAGCTTGTTTCTTCCTAGTAAAGTTATTCTCATGTATTTGCTCCATAGAGAGTAATTTTATGGTCCAGTTAATTGTAAAGAGATGAGTGAAATGTCACTTACATCTGTTGAATGCAGATACAAGGGGTGATTATGATCCATCACCGGTATGCTTCCTGGTGTTGTTGTACTCGCATCAACTTGAATCACAAGTACTCCAGTTCCATTTCCCAGGTTTTCTGCATCATTGATTGCCATGCTTCAATGATTGAATTGTTTGTTCATATACTCGGCTTGATATAGAATATGCTTCTGCTTTCTTTACAGTTTCAGAAGATTTTTCAAGAACTTGTATTTTTCAGAAGTTTGCGGAAGTAATTGGACTCTTCTGCTCTGATACCATGTAGAAATTCAGATGTAGAACAGATAATACAGAGTAAATAAAGATCAAGAACACATTAGTTTATGACAGATGAAGTAGAAGAAGAAGAGAGAACAGAGATGTATGATCGATTAGTCTAGAGTTCCCATTTCTTCATTGTATGAATATGTATCCAAATACATGTATATATACAGTGCATATATGTGATATAGCAACTCTAGATTACAGTTATGAAGGAATCTACATTAACTAACTTCTTAACAGACTTTAACTAACTTAACTAACTCTAACCAACTTTAACTAACTTCTTGAAGTATATGAAATGTGTTAGATTTTGGCTATCTCTACTTCTTATTTCTTCCATCATACTCAATAGAATTCTACAAAAAAGGGGAGGCAAGAGTATTTTACATAAGATGAGACGAGACATAAGACCTGAAATATATGACGTAAGCCCCACAAATCTTTAAGTGTTGCTAATTCATCAATTTTGAGAAATTTATGAGGAAAAAAAATTAAAATCATAAAATTTTAAAGTAAAATAAAGTGTTGTCGATTCTGCCATAGTTGTAATAATTCTAAAGTAACTATGAATAATAGAAAAGTGTATATATTGAGAATTCTAAGTTTCTAACCTGTCATTGCTGCTTTCAATATTTTCCTTTTCAAGAGTAGTAGTTTTGGAAGGAAAGCTAGAGTGCATATCTGACGAGGAATGCGACTTTTTAATCGCACTCATCTACGCGTCTTATAAATCACATTTGTGCATTTTATGAGTTCTACACCCCCTAATTTACTTTAAAAATCCAATTCCCCTCCAACTTTGAACAATTTCCACTTTCTCCCTAATATCTTAATTGACTTTCTTAGATGTCCATTTTACCCTCTAGAGTATTAATTTTATTCCCCATCTATAATAACATGATTTTTATTGATCTATATTATCAGAGAGAAAGCATTTTATTACTCTCTAAATAGTTGTAATAATGCCCATAAATGAAGCAATCAGTATATGAAGATAAAAGTTTCCTCTCTGCACTCATATTTTGATTCCTTATTCGGTTCCACAAAGTTTAAGGACAAAAGAGATGTTGATGATCGCGCTAGATAGACAAATACATATAATAGTATCTTCGTTCTTTTCAACCTTTTTCAATAGTTTGAAAAATGAAAATTTCACCTCCTATATCAAAGTTTTACATCTTATTTATTATAAATAAATATCTTTTTAAAATATTATTTTTATAGCTACCTTTTAGGTTTTATAACAAAATATGCATTTATGGTCACTTCCTACTATTTAGCCATTAAATACAATGGGTAATATTTTTCTCTCTCCTACTTTCGGAATAGAAACTTAACCACGATCTCTCTCCACCATCTCTCTCTCAACGCCAGTCTCTTGATTCATCTCCATTATCTCGCGGAATTTTCAAATTTTTTTACTCCAAAAGGTTGTGGAGTGTTAAAGTTGTTAGATTTTCGCTGGTATCAGAAAAGACAAGACAAAACGAAACAGAAAAAGATAAAGGAGAAACAAAGATCTAGAGAAATACAAGTGTAGATCTCAAAATTTTCAAAGCAGAAATGAGAGATTCACTACCTGGACGCCCCAGAGGGCCCGGTACAGGCGGCGACGCCCCACATGGCGACGACCTGGATATCAGTGAATTAGGGACAGAGTTTGGGGCTGAGGAACTTGAAGAGTCTGTTATCTTTATTTTCAATGTATTCAATGTATCTCGTTGTATTCCATTTATTTCATTGTACTCACTATCTTTAATTTTTTCTACTTTTTCAATATATCTTAACTGTATTCAAGTTAATTATATAATTTCAAAGCTTCACTTTGTTTCATTGTTTTGTCCAGCAGTATATATTCAGCAATATGTGTTCAATGTATTGTAAAATGTATTCATATATTTTGTTAATTAATATGATTTATGTATATATATATATATATATATATATATATATATATATATTCAAATGTATTTGCAGTATGTATTCATTTGTTTTTGCACTATAGATTACCTGATATACTTCATATATTCAATGTACTATATTTGAATGTATTCAATGTATTTATATAATTTCAATATATAAATCTATTTGTAAAGATACCACTAAAAAATATTTTAGAAAAGATACCACTAAAAAAGAAAGGATGGATTGAATCTCTAAGATTGCTCTATTTTTTGGGTGTTTTTCGGCTGAGAATATTTTCTATAACTGAAAATACAAATTTTGCCTGCTATAATTGAGTTTGTTGAGTTATATTAGGAGTCTATCCCGTTAATTGATTCACTTACCGTTTTTAAAGAGCTGAAGACCTTTCTTCGCAGATTTTCGTCATTTTATTCACGAATACAACTCGTGAATATATACGAATACATCCTATTTTTAGCTGGGCTTCTTTGTTTCCCGCTGAATTTCGCTGCGGTATTCATGAATACAGTAACTTAAATACATCGAATACACTCTATAACAAGTAAAAACATAGCTATAAGAAGTAATTAAGTAAATAGTAACTATAGCAAGTTAATAGCTACTAAGCAATAGTCATTTCTGAAAATTGCTCTTGAAAAATCTACCTTTCTTTTTCCATCGGGCCAACTTCTAGTATGCATTCTCAAGTTGATGGCTGTAATGTCTCCCTCAACAGCGAAGTTTTTTGCAAGAAAAGAAGTGGCCTTGGCTTTCATTTCACTTCTTGTGTGATGATTAAATTTGTTGTAATATATTCAAAGTATAGTATATTTATGTATTGTAGAACCTTTATTCTTTAAAAATATTTTTCGGCAATTTAAACTTCTAGGTGATACCTCATAAGTTTCGTCAATTAACACAAAAAATGTAAGCTTGCAATGTCAGATGGCTGTTTCTATCAATATATTGAGGATAAGCTCTGAGAGTAATCGGCTATCTGCTAAAAAATTTATGTACTTCATTTGCCATGGTATTAATTAGTATGCTAAAAAAATTTATGGTATAGGTGGGCATTGAAAGGACTCAAAGATCGAGGAATGATTACCTGTAAACTAGAGACCTCGCTCGTGAAGTAAATCATCGCACCTACAGTCCAACTAATTAGAAGAGAATCAATAGATTCCTTTTTGAGAACACACGCTAATATGAGCCGATAAGGATTAGATTATCATGTTCTGAACACAATCTTACTAGAGAGGAGAGCCTTTTTGCCTCGCCTATTTATACCTATTATTCTTGCTTGCTTACCTATAGCTCTCTTGTCTTAATAAATCTTTACTCTTTTCTAAGTTTTTCCTGTGTTAAGACCATATATTCTTCATTTGCCAATGAATTGGATCGACATCAGTTCGATCAATAATGAGATTCTTGGCTAGAGAAAAGTTATGTGACGGGTACAGCCAACGTGTGTGTGCGCGCGCATATATGTGTGTGTTTGTAGACACAATGAGGTATGGGGTTGAATTATTTATTCTAATAAACCATACTTACAAAATAGTAAACCATGCAAAAAAACTGAACTAGACTTGTAGTCTAAGTAGTTGCAAGACTTCACTAGTGCTACTGTGGTGTGGGATCCAGAATTCACGGAGCTTTCCTCTAAAGGAAACACAATAGCTAAGCTAGCGTTTGGCCATAGATTTCCAAATTTATTTTGAAAAATCTGTTTTGGGTGAAATTTGGCTTGAAGATGAAAATGTGTTTGGACATACGTTTTCAAAACATATTTTCCAAATTTATTTTGGAAAAATATGTGTATTATGAGGGATTTGGCCCAAAACCAGCTATTGAGCTGGTTTTGGGATTTGGGACTTGGGATTTTGCCAAAATATAGGCAAAATTTATGGCCAAACAAGTGTTTGCCAAATAAAACCCAAGTTTATTTTGGCAAAATCTATGGCCAAACAGGTCCTAAGAAAAAGGACATAAAAATATGTTACAATATCATAAGAATAATTGGGTGAAGGATTTTTCCTTTCTAAGAATGACCTATTTGTATGCCTCATTTTGTTGCAAATCCACTATAAACTGACTAAAACAAGGAATAAGAGCAGGGGACAAAAATAGGAAGAAAGCTAATCTATTCGAAAAGTGTGGCCTTTAGTCGAGCTCTTCGTTCAGTGCACAATGATCCGACAGAATCCAATGAAGAAAGCAGCAGTAGAATGATCGCTAAAAGGGGCTAACACTTCGAGCCAACTTCAACATGAACTCGGGTACAAGGCGTTTTCTTGGAGTCGAATTTGCTCTGATGGTTTCCGAGTTATCTCCATGAATCATCGTAATTAGATCATTTAACATGCCGTCTATTCCACCTCTCATCGGATCCTAAATGTTAGCACAGCCCATAATAAGAAAGAATCAAACACGAACAGGGAAATGAAGAAAGCGTGCATGAGACTTTTTCAGGAAATAAGCAAAACGAGGCATGAATTACCTGAAGAAACAAATCTGTATGTGTCTTTCCTTCATATAAGATACATTCAGCTTTGACACCGAGAGTTTTAAGAGTATCCGCAAAACTCTTGCTGGATTAAGAGAAATATGTTAGCAAACTGTACAGGAGATATTCGAATTCACACGAAAACAACTACTAAGTAAACAGTTTCACTCTGCTCAGTTGTGATTTGCATCTACCGATCCAGCTTATATCCTAGTGACAAAAGCTGGCTGCATTCACTATAACTCTCAAATGGAAATTTTACGGATTAAGGTGAGAGGAATCAAGATCATATACTATGTTATCTTGGTTCCGCCTGTGCCTTGCACTGTTGCAATAGTAGGTTTTTCAAAGAACTATCTGACATATGATGGGTAGAGGACCAGTGACAAAAGGGAAAAGCTCATGAGAATTGGAGAGAGAGGGGTTGGCGCCTAGCGGTGGCAGGTAATTGAGGGAGGCGAGGTGTTCACAGTGTAAGTTAGAATGATATTAGGGCTCTGGTATTGCATGCCTGTTATAATTATCCGTTCTTCCAAAAATCCCGCTCCTAATGAAATTGAAACTAAAGCATAAAAGTTACAATTAAAAAGGGGAAAATATGACTGAATAATATGTGGTGCAGTTATAGCAACAATAACAAAAGTGGATAAAGAGGAGGTACAGACCTGGAATTACACGGAATGGAATAATCTGCAGTACCATGGAAAAGGACAATAGGAGGAAGGAGAGAAAGAGCATTTTTAACGTTTGGGTCCTGTGCCATTACTTCTGGTGAGTATCGTCGCAGACCTTGTTCCCCTTCCATTATGCTGTGCAGGTGTTAAAAGAAAGATCAGTGATATGTACTGGAAAAAATTATAAGCATCAATAAAAGCATTAATATAGTACCAGAAGTCAGAAATATGTACCTTAGAAAAATTGAACGGTACAAACCTCGGCTATGAAAGTGATCAACAAGGTTAAGGAAATTATACCTATCAGGTGTTATAAAAAGGAGTATTAGTTCCATCAATGCTACTACCCAATTCAAGAAAAAAAATATACATTAATAAACATTTTGTCACTGACCTCATTAAGCAATGTACAGCAAGGTTAAGGAAATTATACCTTTTCGGCATCTAAATAAGCAAGATAAATTCACGCCTGTTGTCTATCGGGCTCTAACTTTTTCTGTCTTATTAAGTTTGTATATCATTCCAATATTAAAAAAGAAAGCTGGATTCAGCTCATTTTAGATTCTAATTTCATCTGGCAATTTAAGATAAAGGAAGAAGTGTCAAAGATTCCAAGCCTTGTATTCATGGGAACTTGAGCAAAGAACTTACCCGCCTGAGAGACCAAAATAAGCCTTTATTTGGGAGACACTCCAAGAATCTCTTTGTTCCTCACCGGCCTCCTTGATTGCCTGCTCCAAAAGAGCGCAAGAAGCGATATGTGCACCAGCCGATTGTCCCATTAAGTAAATTCTAAAAGCAGAATAACCCACAATATTTCATTCTTAATCAGAGGGGATTATTCATGAGAAACTGTGGAGAAAAGCAACTCAGCTACCTGTTAGGATCACCTCCATATTCGGCAATTTTGTTGCAAACAAAGGAAATACCTTGAGAAGCATCCTTAACCATGTCACTAATTGTTCCCTGAGGAAAATTTCTGCAACCAATTATTGTAATGCCTTTAGATATCAAAATTGGCTAGTGGTTGCATTCAACCGAAGCGTGCACTTAATGATCCAACGTATAGTCGACGCAAGGTGTGAGAAACAATGGATGCGTTGGAATTTTTATTGCAATTTGGTAAATTAATATTTCCTTATATTATTGGCTGGCTCCTTTTGAATGAGTTGTAAATTGTATTGCATGAAGGCTTCTTTTTTAATGGATGCAAGAATCCTTTTTTTTTTTTTTTTTCCAGATAACGTGTGTATCGTGTAGTAACAAAAAATACCATTGCTTTACTGCGTAAATAACAGATGAAACACTGTGTAACTCATAACTGTGCAACAAACAGAGAGCATGAGTTCCTTAATATACATCTAAATGATCCATCGCGCAAAAGCACATTAAGCCCGAAAAACACCCGGTTCACAATAAGCACCGATTTTGCTCAGATTAAAATAGAGATCACCTGTAATCAATGCATGCCACAATAATGTCTCTTTCTGACAATTGTTGTCCTAGAAGAGAACCCCAAGCTTTGTATCTGTAAAGCAAAGAAGAACGAATAACTAAGAGCAAAATTTCATTAAACCGTCACTGACTCGCTCAAACAAGAAAATAAGGAGAAACTATTTTAACTAAGCATAGTTTACAATGTAAGCTTAAAAGTTTCTACGAATGTAGCCATGTAACTAGGCATAGTTTACAATGTAAGCTTAAAAGTTTCTACAAATGTAGCCATGTAACTATGCATAGTTTACAATGTAAGCAGCAGTTTCCACACATAGCGAACAGGTAGAAGCTGCAGCTGATATTATCTCAGACAAGATTTTGCAGCAAAGGATATTCCTCAGATACTAGAAGGATAAATAGACGTAAATTGAAGGAAATGACTTAGTTACGCACCCAATAATCCATGCTCCACCAGTTACAAATGCAACAACTGGCTTTGGCCCGTTCATGTTTTTCGGCAGGTATAGATCAAGCCTGCACCGTGAAACTTTAACAAGGTATGAAGATATAAAAGTATGCTCAAGCAGTCTATGAAAATAAGGACTAAATCCCATAACATAATACCTATTTCTCGGTTGATCACCATAAACAATGCCTCTACGTACTTGACTGGAATGGAAATAGTAATACCCAACTGCATCAGACAACCATGATTTATTTATGGACTTTATATTCCAAAATATAAGGGGGCAAAAGCAGAAAGGAAGAAAAAGAAAACAAGGAAAATGGGAAGGATGATATCCACAAGATAACATGTAAATATGATCATATGAAGTGATCAAGGTATTTAAAGTCAGGTGTTCGGACGACATATCCTAGATGTTCCAGACCTTGAATAAAACCAGGTATAAGTAGCATAGCATAACAGCCAAGGGCAAGAAACCGGACGATCCACCTGTAGCCTACCCTGAATAAAGAAAGATGACCAGAAAACATTTAGAAGTGCCTTTCAGTTTCATATACACTGACATTAAGATTCTGCTTTTGTTCAAAATTCATTCTCATTCACGATAGCTAGCAAGTTCAACACCCAATAGCTAATATTCATTACTGAAGAGTACAATGTCATAACAATTTTCCAATCACAAAAATAAAAACAAATAAATGAAGCGTTCACTTCAGGAGAAAACAAAGAAAAATATAGGAACAAGTGCAAGTAATCACTATAAAAAACCGTAAGCTACTTGGGCAACAATAATCGTGGAATGAAACCATTGAACCTTCACTTGTTTACCCTACTAATGGACGAGCTACTAACACTATACAAGATAAGGTCCCATGGTGTATGTTATTTGCTGCTGATATTTTATTAATTGGCGAAGCTAGCTAGGTGGCAACCAAAAGTTAGAACATTGGAGAAGCACCGTAAAGAGAGGGTTTAAGGATAAGTATAAGTAACACTTACTATATGCACGAAAGTATGAGAAGAGTAAAGTTGAGGTGGGATCAGACGGGATTGTGGTGCCTAAATGCAAACAATTAAGATATTTAGACTCGATTTTCCAGGAGAATGATACGAAAGATTAAAACGTAACACATAGAATCATAATACGATAGTTTAAATGGAGAATTGCCACCGGAGCATTACCCAATAGATCAATAATAGGATAGTTGAAATGGAGAAGTGCTACCAGAGTGTTATGCAGTTGGAGGATACCTAAGAAAGTAAAAGGCAAGTTAAGTGCCAATTAGAACTTTGTTCATAGACATCCAGGCAATGGTGTTTACATTGGATTTAAGTAGTGGACCATAATACTCCATTCTGGCTGTTCATTTCCCCACCAA
The DNA here is from genome assembly GCA_005239495.1 of Nicotiana undulata. Taxonomy (NCBI): domain Eukaryota; kingdom Viridiplantae; phylum Streptophyta; class Magnoliopsida; order Solanales; family Solanaceae; genus Nicotiana; species Nicotiana undulata. The sequence continues at coordinate 25,309 of ML284774.1, forward strand.
AATGAGTTCCATAACACAAGTTGAAATAACCAATTTGAAGGTTTCCAGCGTTGTCATCTAAAGATTGGAGGAGAAAGGGACAGAAGTTATAGAAGCATCTTGAACCTAGGAGCTGTAAAATGAAACTTGTTGAGGAGGCAGATAAAGGGTTGCAGATTGCAATTTTCAAGAGACTGGCGGTATTGACAAGCTCAAAAGATTAGAACTAGCTGAAATGGTTAATATAAAAAGAGTGCTAAGCATTCTAAAAGCTCCTCATGAATGGGTAGCGTGAAATGATCAAATGAACCATTTGGGTGATAAACAATCAGGTGGTTTCTTCATAGCAAGTGGAGACGCTGAAATCTAGTAGTCCACTTAAATAAATGTACAGATGTGCAACAACAGAGAATATCCAATAAGTCGCTGTGTAGGGTAAAAATTGATGGCGGTGGAGCCTTTAGATAGCTGAATCGATCTAGAAAATACGGGCACAGAGAGAAAGCATTGATTTAACTTGACCATCTAAGATGGATTACAGATCTCTAGGGGGATGACTTGGACGTGCTGATCTAAAAGACAATAATCTGGTATGAAAAAGGTCGGAATGATTATGCATAACTCCTTTACATTGATGAAGGACAGAAGAAAATCAGCAGACGTGTTTTCTCCTCTGCCAAAGTTTGGTTGGTAGGAAACGGAGGCAGGGAGCGAAATCATTCCGAGGAGACTCGCAGGCAAAGCTTATTCCTTCCACTTCACTTCCAACTTGTCATTGTTAGGAAGCGGCTTCTTCAATACGCACGCGAAGGTGAATAACACTAATCTTACTGCCATTTATGGCGTCTGCTCCTGTCCTTAAGTTAACCACTATCATGGTTCGGTATCTCGTGCAAATGTGACTTCAGGTATATTCACTGGCCTCCTCATTTCAGTTATCATTAATATTATGCTACTTTCAACCAAAAACTGAGAGACTAATTGTGTTAACAGAAAGATAAAAACATAGTAATGCCAATCACATCATCACCACAATCTAAGACATCAAAATAAGGGGAAAAGGATCAAATTTCAAGTCTTTCCAAGAAGACAAACCAAAACAATAAACAAACTCAAACATGTAAACAACAAAACTATTATTCCCTCTATCCCAATTCATGCTATGCACTTTACTTTTTAATCTTGTCCAAAAATTGACACCTTTCTAGTCTTTTGTTAGGATCGAAAAAGTCAGGTGACATGCGAGAGCTAGCAAAGCAAACATTGAACGACGATAAATCAAATAACAAAAAGAGAAATCTACCATAAGAGACACAAACATTTAACGTGTTTCGGCCAATTATAAAAGAGAGTACAGAATATCGAGAGAACAACCTCACAAAGAGGCAAACACAAGTGACATACTAACATTTGTCCCGTAAAGTTCTTCCCCTAAACACGACTCTCAAACCCCATATGACTTCGTTATGGATTCTACTAAATGAGAAGGAAGGATCTTCAATTTATAGAAGTCCAATCCTTTTTAAAAGGACTAGCCAAACATGAAATTTATTGTACTTTCCTTCGAGAAATAGGAAAACCAAATATGGTAAGAAAATCACGACAACGCCTAACACTTTTACCGTTAATGAGATAATTTGTAGCTAAAAAAAAAAGTGTTACCCGAGATATCTCAAGAGGGTAAAGCTAAGCTTAGTAACAATAAAAGTATCAGAAGCAGCCCTTCCTATATCTTGGCTACAACCTTCAACAGCTACTGAACAAAGAGAGTTTTCACTTGATATACGTCTCCTCCATTGCTGCTGCTTAACCGAATTTGAAGAAGAAGAAGAAGAAGTGTAACTAAAGGTTCTAGACAAAAGGGGTTTTTTCTCAATCTTAGAATCATCATTTTCTTGAACAACAAGTAACATTGTGTCAGCAGTAGCTGAAGATGATGTTGGGATCATGTTTGATGAATTGGGGTTAGAAATAGGAAGAAGATTAGGTGATTGCATTGAGAAAAAAATATGTTAAAAGATTTGATTTTGATTATTAAATTGTGAGAAAACAAGAACAAACAAAGTTATCTTGGAAGAGAAAAGATTTGATTTTTCTAGAATAGGAATTGACAGAAAAAACAAGAAAATAATGTTATCTTGGGGGGAAAAATGAGTTGGAATTTTGTTGGGTTGTTCTGTATATATTTGATGAGAAGAGAGAAAAGGAAGATGGATCAAGATTCTCTTATCTTCTTGAATTATTGATTCAATAAGATTTGAGAAAACTGTGTGTTTTGTTTTGACAGTTTGGAATTTCATGAGAGGATGGAGAAGAAGGGGAAGAAACAATGGTGGGGACAAGTTGAAAGGTGGGCCATGACTAGATTGGTTCCACATGTTGTGTTTTCATACGCAGTGGTTTAATTTTTTTTTCTGGAAATGTTGAAATTGGTATTTTCTTTTTTATAATAGTGACTATTTTACAAAGAATGAATTTTCATAAATTTACAAATACAGCCATGACAAAATACATATAATGTATCGACTGTATTTGTTCAGCGCAATATATAGAAAGAAAAAATTATGAATGACTCAAGATTTCTAATTATTAAGTTAGCGTTTAGCCAAAAAATTTCAAATTTGTTTTGAAATATCTACTTTGGGTGAAGTTTAACTTGAAGATGAAAATGTATTTGGACATACGTTTTTAAAACATATTTCCCAAATTTATTTTGGAAAAACATGTGCATTATTAGGGATTTGGCCCAAAACCAGCTATTGAGTTGGTTTTGGGATTTGGGATTTTACCAAAATATAGGGAAACTCTATGGCCAAACATGTGTTTGCCAAATAAAATTCAAGTCTATTTTGGCAAAATTTATGACCAAACGGGTCCTAAGAGTTTGTTGATTTCTTGTTTCAGCTCAAAATAATTTATCTCTTATTTTATGAATTCGTAATTACATTCAAAGATAGCTACAAATGATAATTTTTTAAAAGTATAAATACAGAAAGGCTGGAAAAGGAATCAAACATATTAAGGAGGAGCTTTCACAAAGGCCAATAGCCGATAGCATAAAAACCGTTTGATATATTTGATGTGTCAAGTAATTTTTCTTCTACAAATACAAATTAATTTTGTCTAGAAAAATTGGACAAATAAGAAAAGGGATTTTTTCCTTCCTATACCATATATGAAACTTTATTACCAAATATATTCATCGTATCTAAATTACCCGCCTGGTCCACATTTTTCCTACAATTTCTGTATCATTCGTATATTAGGCATTTAAAAGGGCAGAATCTTCCTAAAATACGCGCGAATAATCAGGAAAGAATATTCTGATTGATTTATTCGACATTAAATTCCAGTTTTGGATCGGAAAGGATATCTCACATCTGTTCTTCATCGTTTTCAGAAATTGGCAACCATATATCTGTTGTTCATCTTTTCTTCTCTCAATTCCACCATTGACAGCCATTAAAAAGCTTGAAAGCTTTGAATTCAAATTTGGGTTTTCAAAATTCATTATTTGTTTGGATTGGGTGCTGTTGAAAATAATCGGGAATATGGTTTGGAGTTTATATCTCAATTTTGAGGGGGTTTGGTGAAGATTAGACTTGGTTTTGACTGAATTTCAGATTGAATCTCGAAGAAGAAGAAGACATATTGCAGAAATTGTAGATAAATGTAGTTAAATTGTAGATAAAATGTAGAGAAATTATTAGTTAAATTGTAGATTGTACATAATCAGAAAATTGAGTGAACATATTCAACTACAAAATTAAATACAATCACGACAGCATAATAACTACGTTTAATATAACTACAAAATTTTCTCTTCGTCTACAAAAATTCAACAAAAAAAATTACAAATAAACTACAAAGTCAAACAGATCTCCATATCGTTTCTACTACAATTAAACTACAATTACTTGTCATTATTTGTTGAATAAATAGATTTTAATTATTTTATGCCTTTCAAAAATTCTGGTTTGTTTTGACAAAGAACGCATCAATAGGAGAGATCACACAAAGAGCTGGAGGAATCGGTTGCTGCCCAGTATGAGAATTGAGCAACTATACAGGAAAGGAGTAGTAGTGTGAAGGAAGGAAATAGATAGGAGAGAGGGATTAGGAGTCATAAGGAACCAAGCAGGAAGGAGTTCAACAATAATAAACACAAGTAACAGCAAATGGTATAGGAGTATTTTAAGGAGAAGACAACAAAAGAAAGAGAAATACCGGAAACAGTCGCACTTAGCAGGATAAAGAAATATATTCTTGTATCATCAATATAAAGTCCAAAGTTACGAATGTGGGGGGGGGGGGGGGGGGG
>ML284774.1:40409-52948 GCA_005239495.1 Nicotiana undulata
GAAGGCTCCAAATCTACCAAGTTCAGATTTTTATCATCAATATATGCTTAAGGAACGAATTCCAATTGAAAAATATCAAATTTAACTCAAAAATCCGAAACCGGTCAAAACCCGACCCCCAGGCCCGCGTCCCGAAACTCATAAATTTTTATACAAAAGTGTTGTTCGTCCTCTCACGAGCCTGTATATATAAAGAACACCAAAATCGGAGTTCGTTTGACCCATCAAATCGACCCTTAAAGGTCTCATAATCTCAAGCCCTAAAACCCAATTTTTCTACTGATTGTCCATGAATTTACACTGGTTTTATGCTCTATAATCACCCATAATTGAGTTTTAGAACACTTACCTCTATGAAGAACAAGAATTTTCCTCTTCAAAATCGCCCCTAAGAGCTCTTTTCCGTACAACAATGGTGTAAAAAGGGGTTTAGGTCGCGGATGAAATATTTAATTACTGCCCAGTTATTTCTTCACCGCGATCGCGAAGCACAATTTTTCAACCCCACGCGATCGCAGCTCCCTTCACGCGATCGCGAAGACTATTGGACCTCGCCCCCACGCGCCTGCTTTATCCCTACGCGATCGCGAATTCCCTCACGCAATCGCATTCTCACGCGATCGCAATGCCTGACCTGCTCGACCTCTGCGATCGTGGACGCCTTTATGCGATCGCAGAGAACAAAAATTTTTCCCCTCAAGATTGAACTACGCGACCGCGACTCTCCCTACGCGATCGCAGAGAAGAAAAACCTGTTGCACAAAAACCAGAAACCAGCAATGTTTTTAAGTCCAATTGAGTCCGTTAATCACCCGAAATCAATCCCGAGCCCCTCGGGACCCCAACCAAATATACCAACGCATCACATATGATCATTAAAACTTAGTTTCACTCTCAAAACACCAAATTTGCATCGAATTCAAGCCTAAGAACTTTGATATCTCCAAAATCCACCAATGATGCTGAAACTATCCAAACCAACTCCGATTGACCTGAAATTTTACAGACAAGTCCAAAATGACATTACGAACCTGTTCCAACTGTCGAAATTCCATTCCGATAGCCTATTTTTCTCTGCCGACCGGAAATCGACAAAAAACTAACTTTCGCCAATTCAAGCCTAATTCTACAGCGGACATCACAAAAATATTCCGGACATAATCCTAAGTTCCAAATCACCTAACGAAGCTATTCGAACCATGAAATTCGCATTCCGAGGTCGTTTACCAATAAATCAACTCTTAGTTGACTTTTTCCATTTTAAGGCTATTTTTAAAAGGCTAATTGATTGAACTCTCACTACAACCATTCGATTTCAAGCCTATCAACTCTAATACATCAATTACAGTATAACCAATCTATAACACTTCAATAACAACAATTATAATGCAGGTTTTTACATAACGACAGACCGGGTTGTTACAGTTTTGTCGTTATATAAATAAAGCACAAGGACAAACATCCTAATTAATGAACTATATTTACCACAATAGTAACCAAAGCATTAGAAGAAAATATATACAAAAAAAATTGTCTATTAGAAGTGTTCTGTACCATCACATTAGATACCTTTAAACTACAATACTTATTATCTACTTAATATGACTAAAATTGATTATTTATTTAACTAAAATTTATTATTTCTTCATATAATTAAATATTTAAACCATAGTTCCATTATTAATGTGCAACGTACGTTTATAGATATTAGTGTATATAATATACGGTATATTAATATATATAGTATACAAACATTGAACTGAAAAAAAATATTATCAACAAATATACTATACACAATATATATAGATAGAGAAACATGAGATTTATTTATGTATCAACGTGGTTTTGGAGATATTGTTATAGTTGTCATCAATAATTAATAAAATGGAGAATTTTTAGGAGCTAATTATAGGATATGTTTCCCCTTTAATAGGAAATCTAGCGTATTTGTAGAGTATATTTTTATATATTTGTTGTAGAATACGTTATTCTATTATTAGTGGTAAATTATGAAATATTTTATATATCCATAAGTAATTATGAAAAGAAATACCTAAAATGAAGGGAAATTTTCATAAATACATATAGAATACTAATAAATATTTCAAAGTTTACAACAATAAAGTGTAAATATTCTACAACTTAAAGAAGAAAGGAGATAACTCTTAAATACGAGCTTCCTATAAAGGAAACTGAATATGAATGTATTTAATAAAATCAACTGTTCCCTAAAAATACTTCAGTGCAATTCCTATAAATAAGGAAACTGAAAAGTTTAGAGAAAAGACTCAAAATAGTCCAGTATTTTTGGACTTTAACTTAAATTAGTCATATTTCTTTCACATGAAGCACTAATAGTCCACATTCTTTAATAAGTGGTACACTTATACTGTTTGATATGAAAAAATATATTTTTCGGAAAATATTTTTCAAATTTCTCATGTTTGGTTGACTTAAATGTTTTGGAAAACATTTTCACCATGAACTCATTTTCCTCTTGGAGAAAAATATTTTCCCTGTCAAGAGAACGGAAAATAATTTTCAAAACTTTTCTTCAACCTTCCACGCCGTTTTCTTCAAACTTTTCTTCATTATTTACATTTTCTAGCCAAATATATAGATTATACATAATTATACACATATAATACATATATTATACCCCCACCAGCTATATTTTTTTAAGCAGTTAGGTAGGCGGCTATTTGGGTTAATTCTTCTTCTTTGTATGATGTAGAAAAAATATTTTCTTTCATTTCAACTAAATAATGTAGCAAAAAGTATTTTCTATTCATGATATAGAAAAATATTTTCTTTCACTTCAATAAAACGAGTATTTTTTCATGTTGTAGAAATAGTACTTTCTTTTTCAACTAAAAAAATATATTTTCTTTTTAGTTGTATATTAATTGTATAACACAAATTTCAACGTTGTTTTGCGAAAAAAAGGTAAAGCAACACATTAGTTCTTTTGGGGTTGTGTAAATTTTTAAAACAATAATTAAATTCTTGCAGAAAATAGAGTTTTGAAAACATTGGGTAATTGGGGTTGGGGGAGGGGAGTGGATATATATGTCACGACCCGAATTCCTACTTAGGTCGTGATGGCGCCCAACGCCGGGGTCAGGAAAGCCAACACCTATCTACTAGTGAGGTTACTTTACATGTTTAAGTGATTAAGGCCTCTTCCGGGTTTTTAAGGTAAGAGATTCACTTAAAACAACATTTACGTATACATGTGGGGTTATGTAATTCAAAGGTATTGCCAGCACATACAACTCCGCAAAATACCAGGCAAAAACTATAGGGTGTGCCAGAACCTAGTGTCACAAGTCAACAGGCGTCTGGGAAGAAAATCTACAAATGCTACTAACAAATGCACTATTGTCTGATAGGTAATAGACAGTAATATCCCAAAACTATAAGCAGAGGCCTCCACAGCGCTGCCGAAATCGCCAAGAAAAGCAGCTCACCGTGTAGTCAGCCGAATAGAAACTCTCAACAATGACCACCGGAATAGTGACCGGATGCAGCTGCCTCAGAACCTGTACAATTAAGTACAGAAGAGTAGCATGAGTACATATATTTAAATATGTACCCAGTGAGTATCCCGTCTAAACCCGAGAGGTAGTGATGAGAAGTAGACGTATTACTCACTAGATCAATAATAATAATATATTGCAGCAAGATTAAACAAGAGAAAATAATTTATGAAAAACGGGTAGACATGGAGCAGTCAAGTATACAAGTAAAATCTCCCCTTCAATATCAGACAACAATGGTAAATAGAATCCTCGAGTTTCCTTCCAGACCAAACAATTTAGATAAGGATAACTTATGATAAAAGCTCCCAGATAGATAAATAACATATAATATGCCGGAGCGCACGGCCGAAGCGTCGCAATAATTTAAATGTGCACTGCCGAGGGTCGACGGCACGAACCATAGATGCATCTATTACTCCGTTCATGAATAGATCATGTGACGCGGTTAACATAATATAAGGCTACCCCGCTCACGAATCATACCTGTGAGTCGGGTGCTTGTAACATACACATAATCATTAGGAAAGCCTTAAGAGAAATTTCGGTGCATGATTGGAAATATAGAATCCACATTTAAATTCACAAAATACCCGTTATTATTTCCATCTCAACTTCAGGGATACCAACCAACCGAAGATACATGAAAGTACACAGGAGGGACACGTAAAAGCATGCTTGTGAATCCTAAAGCTACCCAACATAGCATAATAATTGCTACGCACGGACTCTCGTCACTTGGTGCGTACGTGGCCCCCTCAAATAAGGACAATTAGTCAATCACAATTACCTATGGGGACAATTTTCTCTTACAAGGTTGGAAAGGAGACTCACCTCGCGTAGAATCAATTTCCCGAACAAGAACGCGCCCGAAACTCCAAACGTTACACCCGAGGACTCGAAACTAGTCAAATGATATGTAAACATGTCAATGCATGCTCAAGGTAAGGAAATTCTCCTACTTATTTAGTAAATTCACTATTCTTGAAGAAATCCTAAAATACACCCCCGGGCCCACATGTTCGGATTCCGAAAATTTTCGAAGATAACACTCACCCATAGCCTAAGGGTCATTAATATATACTTTTTATATGATTTCATGGTAGAAAAGTGGTGAAATTCCCTAAAGTTCATAAAACTTAGGTTTTCACTCTAACCCCTTTGATTTCCACTAATTGGATGTTAATCTACCTATGTTTTGGAGTAATAATCTAACATTTAAATAGAATTTACTTACCTCTTAGTAGCTAGGCCCAATACCCTCTTGAAAGCTCTCAAAATCGCCAGTGGAGGAGAAGAAATGGTGAAAAATGGCCAAATCCCGTATTAAATGAGATCACTGCCTCCAATGATCTCGCACCTGCGAGCCAAAGGTCGCACCTGCGGAGGAAGTCCCGCACCAGCGGGTCCGCGCCTGCGGAGGGAGGTCCGCACCTGCGGTTTGGACCAGCTCCCCTGGGGGTCGCACTTGCGGACCCTTGACCGCAGGGGCGGTCTCGCACACACCAGATTTGGTGCACCAGCAGCTTCAACTGCTGGTTTTTGGCTCTGTTTGATGTCCGGGAGGCACCTGGGCCCACCCGATCCCCGATGCAATTATACCAACAAGTCCTAAATCATAATACAGACTCTCTCGAGCCTTCGGAACACCCAAAATGACGCTAAATCTCAAATTCACCCCTCAAAACCCCTAGAATCAAACTTAAGAAGTTCTAAGTTCTTGAATTTGGTTTCAATGCGCCGAACCGACCTATACCACTCGGAATGATACCAAATTTTGCAGGCAAGTCATGAATGACATAACAGAACTATTCTTGATCTCGGAATTCCGTTCGGACCTCGATAACATAAAATCACGTTCCAAACCAAATTTCAAACTTAAGGAAACTCTATTTCGCTATTTGGTGTCGAAACACTCCCGGGTCATCCAAAACCCATTCCGGACATACGTACAAGCCCGAAATCATCATACGAAGCTACTGGAATCGTCAAAACTCGATTTCGGGGTCGTTTACTCAAAATATTGACCGAAGTCAAACTTGGCTTTAAAAGCCAACCTTAAGGAACCATGTGTTCCTATACGATTCCAAACACTTCCAAATCCCGAACCACACGTCCCCGCAAGTCACAAATCATGATAAGCCGCTACAGAAAGTCTTATTTAAGGAAACGGAGTCCGAATACACAAAACGGCCGGTCAGGTCGTTACAATATATATATATGTATGTATATATATATATATATATATGTATATGTATGTATATATATAATGTAAAATTTAAATACTAAAATAATTCAATGCTAACTAATATTATAAAAGGTATGATGTATTGTATATTATATATAACAATATCATATAAGTTTATATTATATAATGTATTATATACTATATTTATTAGTAGTATATATATGATAAACTAAAGTGATATTATACAATAAAAGGTAAATTGAATCGTTTACTTATACCAATGTCATATATGTTTATATTATATCGTGTATTGTATACGATATTTATTAGTAGTATACATCGGATGAACCAAAGTAGACTATATAATAAAGGTATGTTGTATTATATACGTGTGATGACCCAAAGGGTCTTCTTGTAATTTAAGATTATAGTCCGCGCTCGTTAGCCTTATAATCCTTATTTTTACTCACCTCGATTTGCGTGCATAGTCTGGACAAAAATCCAGAAAGCTTTTATGTGAAAATTTAGGAAATGACAATTATTGGGATTTAAAATTTGATTTTTAGTTGACTTTTGTCAACGTTTTGAGTAAACGAACCCGAACCCGTATTCCTACGATCCCGAAAGGTCCGTAGTAAAATATGGGACTTGGGCGTATGCCCGAAATCGAATTCCGAGGTCCCTAGCTCGAGAAATTAAAATTTTGATGAAAATTGTAGGATTGAAATTCAAAGGATTTAAAGAAATTTATTTATGTTTGATACCATAGGTATCAGACCCGTATTCTGGTTCTGTAGTCCGGTATAAGTTTAATATAATATATAAGTCATGTCTGTGAAATTTGGTGAGAAACGAAGTTTATATGACGTGATTCGGACCGTCGGTTGAGAAAATAGTAACTTTAGATGTTCTTGAGAATTTTCTTGATTTTGATGCTAAATCCATGGTTTTAGGTGTTATTTTGGCGATTTGATCGCACGAGCAAGTCCGTATGATATTTCTAGACTTGCTGCATATTTGGTTTGGAGCCCCGAGGGCCCAGGTGAGTTTCGGATAGGAAACTGAGTGATTTTAGAACTTATAGTTTTGCTGGTGTAACTAGTGTCTGTAGCAGGCCTCTGATCGCAATTGAGAGATCAGGCTTCGCAAATGCGAACCAAGAAGGCATGGAAATTGCGAGGTTTTTATCGCAATTGCGAAGGAAGCCTGGGTCAGCAGTTCTCGCATTTGCTAGTTTTTCTTCGCAATTGTGAAGAGGCTCTGGGGAAGGGAATGTTCGCAAATGCGAACTTCAACTCGCATTTGCGAGGGACAAGCTGCCGCAAATGCGACTCTTTCCTCGCATTTGCGAAGGCAGCGAAAATGTGAAGGTTCTCGCATTTGCGATGATTCCTTCGCATTTGCGAGCTTCGCAATTGCGAAGCCCAGGTCGCAAATGCGACATCCGTAGCTGATAACTTTGGACTTAGATGTGATTTTTCATTCATTCTTCTATTTTTCAAAAGCTAAACTTCAATAGGCAATTTTTCAAAGACCAAATCTTCCCCAAGTCATAGGTAAGTGATTCTCAACTATTTGCTTTCAATCTTTTACGTCTTTTAACAAGATTTCAACTTAGAATCTAGGATTTTCATGGTAGAATTAGGGATTTTTGAGTAGAACTAAAGAATTCCGATTTGGGGATTTAGACCTCAAATTGAGGTCGGGGTTCTAAAACCAATTATATACCCGGGCTCGGGGAATAATGGGTAAACGGATTTTGGTCCGAACCTCGAGTTCGGACCAAGCGGGCCCCCGATCGATTTTGAATTTTGTTGGGAAAACTTATGAAAATTATAATTATGCATTAAAGTTGATTCCTTTAGAGATAATTGATGATATTAAACTAATGTCACGACCCAAATTTCCAACCTTGGAGCTGTGATAGAACGAAATAAATATATAACTATAAGATTACCCTAGGGTCTGGTGTCATAATTCACGAACTACTAAGAATACTACAAATAATGGGCTGAAAGAAATAATGTAATTGTTTCGAATATAATAAAAACAATATCTATAGAACTAAGAGAAGACTCCACGAATCTGCGGACGCCGACAGATCTACCTCGTGTTTCCGAATGATGAATGCGGGCTACTAAGATCTCCTAACGCTGGCCGGTACCTGGATCTGCACAAAATAGTGCAGAGTGTAGTATCAGTACAACCGACCCCATGTGCTGAGTAGGTGCCGAGCCTAACCTCAACGAAGTAGTGACGAGGCTACGACGGGGCAATCATAACATAACATGTAACAACATATTTATATAATAAAGCAAGAAAGAAATTCTAAACTGAACAAATAAAATAAACTAAAACAATAAATAAAATAACCCAGTTACCTTTACCAGGTCACCGCTATAACCACATTCTCACATAGTTTTCCGACTTTCCAAAGATCTCTTTTTGAAATAATCGTAAGTGTAAAATATGAAAAACAGTAAAGTAAGACAGTAGCTTTTCCAAATCTTTGTATTCAGGATCAGTAAAATGTAAGTATCCTCCCTTATTGCTCCTTGTTGCGGCATGCAACTCGCTCCCATCTGTCCACCCTTATTATATATATATGTCACCCTTTTTTCTCCTGTTGCGGCGTGCAATCCGATCCCGTCTGTCCACCCTTATCACTCCTTGTTGCGGCGTGCAACCCGTTCCTACCCGACAATCACATCACTTTTATTTATAAAGATCTCACAATTTCAAGTCAATGCCTTTCACAATAATTCTGTCTCAACAATTGTAAACAAAAATTGTACTGCTCATAAGCTTTATCAAGCATCAATTCACAATAGAACCAACCAGAATATATATGTTTCGTAGAATACTATTAACCAGCTCAACATTTCATATATCACAATGAGTCCAGGGTAAAACCAATACTTTCGAATTTCATTAAACAATACTTCACAACAGGTTGATGAAAATAAGTAGTTGGAAGCATAGAAATCGTGCAAACAATTAAATCAGGAATTAGATAATAGGGGATAGTGAAGGGATCATGTTTAACAAGTAATTTTTTGGTGGTGCATAGATACTCGTCACCTCACCTATACACCACACACATAAAAATTCACATAGCTTTTACGTTGGGGATTCCTATTCCCTCAAGTCAAGGTTAAACCAAACACTTACCTTAAATCCGCAGGCTACTCGCTGCTCAATTACCGCTTTTTCTTTAGAATTCACCTCCAACACACTCGAATCTAATCATAATTAGCTTAATATCATTAATTAATTCTAAAGGAAGTAACTTTACTGAAAATAATAATTTTTCCTAAGTTTTCTAAAAAAAAGTTAAAACCCGATCCCGGGCCCGCTTGGTCCAAACTCGGGGTTCAGACCAAATTACGTTTACCCATTCACCCCCGATCCCGAATATGCAATTGGTTTCAAAATCCGACCCCAAATCGAGATCAAAATTCGATTTTTACATAATTCCCTAATTCTACACAAACTCTCAATTTTTACTATGAAAATTCTTGATTTTTGATTTAAAAGTGATGAAAAACATTGGGTAATTGAAAGAGTAGAGTTTAGAATTGATTACCAACACTTTGGGGATGATCTTGGGTGAAGAAAATCTCCTCTAGGTCTTTGTAGTTCGAAAAATAGGAAGAAAAAGAGTTCTGCCCGTTTTAAATCTGGTTTTATATGACTGGGCAGGCCTACATCGCGTTCGCGATGGGCCTGCCGCGTTCGCGATGGGTCAGGCCCAAATGGCCTTCGCGTTCGCGACACTGGGTCCGCGTTCGCATAGGGTCAGGCCCAATGGCCTTCGCGTTCGCGACCGTTTGACCGCGTTCGCATAGAATTACCAGGCTCCTGTCCCCCAGGCCCAGTTAACACATCGCGTTCGCGTGGGCTGGACGCGTTCGTGAAGGGTCTTCCCCCATCCTATCGCGTTCGCATCCAATGTCACACGTTCGCATTGAAAAAAATGGCCCAGTTAAACTTTATTTTACGCGTTCGCGATTGGAGCAACACGAACGCGAAGAACAAATTCGTTGTGCACCAACAACAGAAAAACCAGGAAACTTTCTCAAGTGTAAAACATCTCGTAGCTTGTCCAAAACTCACCCGAGCCCTCAGGGATCCAAACCAAACATGCACGCAAGTCTAAAATTATCATACCGCCTTGCTCGTGCGATAAAATCACGAAAATAACATCTAAAACTATGAATTAAGCCTCAAAACTCATCATTTTTCTCAAGAACACTTAACTTTCACTATTTCTCAACTGGGCGTCCGGATCACGTCAAATCAACCCCGATTCTCACCAAATTTCACTGATAGTACTTAAATATCATAATAAACCTGTATCGAGCTCCGGAACCAAAATACGGGCCCGATACTAACGAGTTCACACTTTGATACATTTCTTTATTTCATTAAAAATCCAGCAAAATAATTTTCTATAAAAATTGATTTCTAAGGCTAGGGACCTCGGAATTCAATTTCGGGCATACGCCCAAGTCCCATATTTTACTGCGGACCTTCCGGGATCGTCGAAATACAGATCCGAGTTCGTTTACTAAAAATGTTGACCACATTCAACTATAAACCAAATTTTAAACTCTAAAAATTACTATTTCTCATATTTCCACATAAAAGCTTCCTGGTTTCCCGCTCGGACTGCGCACGCAAATTTAGCTAATTAAAATTAGTCTTTTTAAGGTTAATGAGCCCAGATTAATATCTTAATTCATAAGATGACCCTTTGGGTCATCACAATCTCCATCTCTAAAAAAAAATGTTCGTCCTCGAACGGACATAGAAAATTACCTAAACTGGCAAACAAGTGGGGATATCTACTCTGCATGTCCGACTCGGACTACCAAGTAGCTGCCTCAACAGGCTGACTTTTCCACTGCACTCGAACTAAGGGATAACTCTTTGATCTCAACTAGGAAACCTGCCAGTCTAAAATGGCTACCGGCTCCTCCTCGTAAGTCAAATCTTTGTCCAATTGGACTGAACTGAAATCTAACACGTGGGACGGGTCACCATGATATTTTCGAAGCATAGACACATGGAATACCGGATGAACTGAGGATAACCCTTGAGGCAACGCAATCCTATAAGCTACTTCCCCCACTCTCTCAAGAATCTCAAACGGTCCAATGTACCTAGGGCTCAACTTGCCCTTCTTCCCAAATCTCATAACACCCTTCATGGGCGATACCTGAAGAAATACTCTCTCTCCGACCATGAATGCCACATCACGAACCTTACGGTCGGCATAACTCTTTTGCCTGGACTGAGCTGCACGAGGTCAATCCTGTATAACCTTGACATTATCTAAGGCCTCCTGAAGTAGGTCTGTACCCAATAACCGAGCCTCTCCCGGCTGAAACCACCCAACTGGCGATCTACACCATCTACCATATAATGCCTCATAGGGATCCATCTGAATGCTCGACTGATAGATATTATTGTAGGCAAACTCTGTTAACAGCAATAATTAATCCCACGAACCTCCAAAGTCAATAACACAGGCACAGAGCATATCCTCCAAGATATGAATAGTACACTCAGACTGCCCGTCTGTATGAGGATGGAATGTTCTGCTCAACTCAACCCGTGTACCCAACTCACGCTGAACTGCCCTCTAAAAGTGCGAAGTAAACTTCATACCCCGTTCGAAAATGATAGACACAGGCACACCGTGAAGGCGAACAATCTCTCGAATATATATCTCTACCAACCGCTTTGAAGTATAAGTACTTGCCACAGGAATGAAGTGTGCTGATTTAGTCAGCCTATCCATAATAACCCAAACGACGCCGAACTTCCTCTGAGTTCGTAGGAGTGCAACAATGAAGTCCATAGTGATACACTTCCACTTCCACTCAGGGATCTCTATTTGCTTAAACAAACCACCGGGTCTTTGATGCTCATACTTCACCTGTTGGCAATTTAAGCAACGAGCCACATAAGCAACAATATCCTTCTACACCAATAATGTTGTCGTAGGTCCTGATACATCTTGGTTGCACCCGGGTGAATAGAATACTTAGAACTGTGAGATTCCTCAAGAATCAACTCACGAAGGCCATCAACATTAGGCACACATATACAACCATGCATCCTCAAAACATCGTCATATCCAATTATAACCTTCTTGGAACCACCGTGCCGAACTATGTCCCTAAGGACCATCAAATGTAGCTCATCATCCTGCCGATCCCTGATACGCTCAAATAGAGAAGACCGAGTGTCTGTACGAGCTAAAACACTGTTGGGCAAATGTGATGACCCAAAAGGGGTCATGTTATGTAATTTAAGCTATATCTGTGTTCCGAGGCTCCGAGAGCCTCCGTTAGTCTCACCTCGTTATGCGTGCACAACCCGGGCGTGTAGCCGGGAAGCTATTATGTGAAAATTTGATGAAAATGAGTTTTGATAATTAATAAATGAATATAGTTGACTTTGGTCAACTTTTCTGGTAAACGGACCTGGATCTGTGATTCGACGGTCCCGGAAGGTCCGTAGGAAAATATGGGACTTGGGCATATGCTCGGAATCGAATTCCGAGGTCCCAAGCCCGAGAAATGAATTTTTAAAAGAAATTGTTTTCTGAAAATAATAAAGGAATAAGAAAGTGAATAATTATGTGAAAACCGTGTTACCGGGCCCGTATTATGGTTCCGGAGCCCAGAACAGGTTTATTATATATTAATTGCCTTATTTGTAAGATTTGGTGTAAAACAGGCATGAATTGAGTGGTTTCGGATCAAAATGAGGTTTTGAGGTTTTAAAGAATTTGAAATGTG